>JAFEMH010003728.1:0-248961 GCA_022495995.1 Adenophora triphylla var. japonica
AATGACCTTGTAGGATGGATTGATGATATTTCCTTGCCTTACACTGAGTTCATATACACCGCTTATATTATGCATAGTGTGTTGAATAAATGTTGCACTATGATAATCTGTTAAATATGAGTATATATTACCATGTTGCATATAAGCCGTTTATCCCCTTTCAGGATTTATATCATGCAAGTTTGGCGATATGTAATCGGACTTCGGTATACCGGTGGTTGGAGGGCTGTTTCCGGTGAATATTGCTTTAAGCGGTACTACGTAGAGATGAGTTATGTCAATAACTATCTCGGTTCATAGGGGTTGTTTCTCGTGAATATGCCTAAGCAGCCTTCACAGAGACGAAGTTATGCCACAATAACTATCTCGATTGTTCCTGGGGGTTTATGAATATTGCCTGCAAGCAGTTCATAAAGGGATGAGTTATGACCGATAACTAGCTCTCGGTTGTACGATTTGTTTGTGAATATGCCTAAGCGCTCACTTTGGAGATGAGTTATGACAATAACTATCTCGATTGTTCAGGGGTATTTATTACTCTACGTTTGCATTATATGATATTGGTTACGGTGGATATACATTCACGGAATAAGAATATTAAACTAGTGGGTCCTCAGCCCTTAATGAGCGAGAAATAAGGGGGAGAATCGACGGGGGAAAACCAAAAGACGAGAAAATTGAAGGGAGAAGGAGAAAGGAAGAAAAACCAAAAGCATTACAAAAAATCCCGAAAGAGATAATGATTTGGGGAATGTGAAAAAATTGGAAACAAAAACAAAATCGGAATGAAGATGAAAGGGAGAAGGAGAAAGGATCTAAAAACTTATTAATTTTTGACCTAGAAATTGCGGAAAGAGCATAAAGAAAAGAGAGAGAGGTCATAGACGAGAAAGAGAGAGGCATAACGACGAGAAAGGGAGAAAAGGAGAGATTATGCGCTTCTTTGTATAGCCGAAGGGGAGAAATGGCGCCGCTGTATGGAGAACCAGATCTGCCGATGCCGAAGCCGAAGGGGAGAAAGGGGAGAAGACGGAATTGGAGGAAGAGAGAGAAGGGGAAGACGGAATTGGAGGAAGAGAGGGAAGGGGAGAAATGAAATTAGGTTTGGCCTTTGGGAGCGCTCTATCAATTTTCTTCAGCTCAATTTGCGATGGGAGTTAATCGTGTATTTGGTTAAAAAAAAAAAAAAAAAAAAAAAAAAATTTAAATAAAAATAAACTATCAATTGCGATGGGGAGTTATTTCAAATTTGGTTTAAAAAAAATAAAATTTCAATTTTTAAATAAAATAAATTATATTTAATTTATGTGACTAAAATTGCCATCACATAATTACTAGGCAGTCGCGAAAATGAAAAAATATAGACCGCCAATTTTTTGGAGAACGCGGTAAATTGATGAGGAAATTTCATATTTTGCGACTGCTTTTCATCGCATATAGTGGGTCTATTGCGACGGACGCGACAGCCGTCGCAAAAGTCCGATCACAAAATATCAATTTTCTTGTAGTGGCTTTTTATGTCCTTTGTCTCATTCATCCTCAAGTTTTCAAACTTGGTCATGAGAATTCTCAACCTAGTGGCTTTAACAATATCATCACCCTCACAGTGAGCTTGCAAAATATCCCAGGCAGTATTTGCTATATTTTGATTTATTACAAGTCTAAACATGTGTTCATCCACATGACTTGAAATAGCACCAAGGGCCTTGGAATTGTAATTAGCAAGGGTGACTTCATCAGTGGTCCAATCTTCCTCATGCTTAAGTTTGTAAACTTTTTCGAAGGTTTCACCCTCTTCTTTACTCTTACTTTCAACCTTAGGAGGGGACCATGGAATAATAATACTAAGCCATGCTCGTTCATCAATTGCTTTGATGAAGAGACGCATCTTAGCTTTCCAGATGGCATAGTTAGATCCATCTAAAACCGGGGGACGGTATTGATTCAAGTGTAAGTGACCTTCCATAATGACTACTCTTTCTCAGATCTCACTCAGTAAAGTCGAGTGTGGCTCTAATACCAATTGAAAGAAATGGAGCGGCTAGGAATGTCACAGAACACAACAACGATCGATGTGAGTCCCGATGCTATTGCACCAAAGACTAACACAACAAAGGAACGGCGAAAATAATAAACTAGAAAAGAAATAAGCAAAGTATTTAACACTTAGCTACAGTAATTTGTTGTGAGACAATAAAACTTCTCTTATTAAATAACTTAAGAACCGTTCTACGAAATAATCCTAAGAGAAGACAAAAATCACCAAAGAAACTCTCACTAAAACAAACTCTAAGAAGACTATTTTTCTTCAGTACTTCAAGTCTATATAACCGTGCCTAATGAACAACCTTGAGTCTTGTATTTATAGCCAAGGAGGTCACGGTATATAGGTAATGATGAGCTTGATGAATATCCACCATCTCCTTAATCTTCTTATCTCTTCAAGCCTTCCTTATCCTTGTGTAAGAGTCCTACATAAATAACCAAAACCACAACTAAACACTGCATAATTTCGGTTAGTAGGTTAGTAATATTAAACATAATATACATAATATTTACTTAAATTAAATACATAAGAAAGTAATAAAACCAAGTTAAAACCAAATTAAGCCAACCTTTTGACTTGGACATGTGTGTGATGTCCACACACTTTCATAGTTCGAGGGTGATTGCGTGAACAATGACCCTTGACGCAAAGACGGAAGCACGATAAATTTCGTGATTAGCGCACTAATCACAAGAACCCTTCAAGCGAAGGATCCTCAAACACAATACTGGAATCCACCAGCAGAAATCTGGAATCCACCAGAAAATAAAGAGAAAACTCTTTTAAATTAATAATATCAAAAGCTAAGTTTAACAATGCCCTAAAGATGTTTAAATACTATCTCTAAACCCTAAAACAAACCACTAAAACGAAATATTAAAACAAACCCTAAAATACCCCTAATTAAATATTCAAAAGACAGTAAAATAATAAAGCAACGCAAAGTCATCAACCTAGTCCCGTCTTTGAGGCGCCCGCCTGGGGGACTCCATGCGCCCGCCTTGAGCTCCGCAAGTTTGGCCATGTTTCGTTCACCTTGAAGCGCCCGCACGGAAGGGATTGAGGCGTCCGCCTCACAGCGGCCGATAAGTTCCTCCTCCGTTGAATCCATCCCCAATTCCTCTGTTGAATCCATCCCCAATTCCTCCTACATCAGTCAACCACTCTTCAAAAGAACTCGACCCCGAGTTCATATTCGATATTTGGCAAGATCCGCCCCAAAAGAACAAATACTTTGAATAAACCAATGTTCTCCTCGTCCTCGGAAAGAAGAAGAATTCTCTTCCGTCCCAACGAAACAAATACTTGGAATAAATTTGTTCCTTGAGCTCGTACCAATGTAAATTTTGTTCTTCCAAAAATAAAATTATGCTAGCAATGTCGACACTCATCCGGTGATCGTCCGTCCCATCTTTCCCAGGGTCAACAATAACTACAAAATTAACGTCCCTCATGGACTCTTCCATAAACTCCCAATTATTCCTTTCTTTCTCCTTCCCATGATCAAGAATAAAAATATCCTCGAATTTAAATTCTTCTGACCAATCAATTACACCCACGACCTACTCAAAAATCGATGGTGTAGACCCAGTAATCTCACCCACATCTTTATTCATGGGCTCAATTAGGGCATGATCATGGACCATAATATTTGTAGGAACCATGATACTTGTGGGAACAACTTCACATACCTGAAGGATCTCGTATTCTGCACATAAATCTGCCCCTTCCTCCACCTTCTCTTCAGATTCGGCCAAGGGAACTGCGGGAAAGACGGATTTGTCGACTTCTGGAACTTCTTGAACATCAATTTTGTTATTCTGCAACAAGACCTCGAAATGGCCCCGACGTTCTCCTTCAACACGTTCATGGACTGCAGATCTACGCGCTTTCAGTTTCTAAATCTTGGCAGTGTAGTGATCGGCTTTGTCAGCATAATATTTGGCTTCCATCCTATGTCGCTGCCTAAGCACTCGCTCCCTTGATGCTCGATTCAGATCTCTGATTGATTTATATTTCTGCACAAGTCGATCATGCTTGTCCGCTTCGTCGAGTTCTTCGTCCTCTAACTCTAGAAAATATTGTTCCTTTTGTCGAGCACGATCAAGCTTACAATTAATTTTAACAAGAAGAACATGGGTGTCAGCAGTGTTGCCTCCATTAATTGCCATCTTCTTCGTTAGATCAATCTGTGTGTGACGACGAACAGGTTCAACCTCCCTGTCTCCCTCGCCCCTACGATTTTTTTAGCACGAGCGTTGTGACCTTGTTGGGCAGCCACCAACGCTGCAACCTTTGTTTCCAACGCGGCAATAGCGGTGGTTACGCCATCCGCATCTGCCTTTGTTGCTTGGTACCCCATAACCAATCAGTGATGAAAAGACAGGGTAAAACCTGGCTCTGATACCAACTGACGCAGCACGGAAGCACGATAAATTTCGTGATTAGCGCACTAATCACAAGAACCCTTCAAGCGAAGGATCCTCAAACACAATACTGGAATCCACCGGCAGAAATCTGGAATCCACCAGAAAATAAAGAGAAAACTCTTTTAAATTAATAATATCAAAAGCTAAGTTTAACAATGCCCTAAAGATGTTTAAATACTATCTCTAAACCCTAAAACAAACCCTAAAACGAAATATTAAAACAAACCCTAAAATACCCCTAATGAAATATTCAAAAGACAGTAAAATAATAAAGCAACGCAAAGTCATCAACCTAGTCCCGTCTTTGAGGCGCCCGCCTGGGGGACTCCATGCGCCCGCCTCGAGCTCCGCAAGTTTGGCCATGTTTCATTCACCTTGAGGCGCCCGCACGGAAGGGATTGAGGCGTCCGCCTCACAGCCAGTAAGTTCCTCCTCCGTTGAATCCATCCCCAATTCCTCTGTTGAATCCATCCCCAATTCCTCCTACATCACCCCTTCTGCAAGCCGAGTAGACAAAGCGAGAAAATGAACCCCATGCTGTTTGTTATGGGGACTAACATTTTCTGACAACATTTGGATAAGAAAAGGTGGATTGCAAACATCATAGTATTCTAAATTTGAACGAATAAGACAACATTACCATTCAACTTGTCATCAAATCAAGAAAATGAGAACTAGAGAATATAGTGTGTGTGTGTGTGTGTGTGTGTTGAAAGTAGTATACCAGTAAAGTTTATAATTAAATTGCCTTCTTCTAGTCTGTTGGCAAGTGTTTTAGGCCATGGACATGACTCCTTGTATACGTGGTAATCCTGTTACTCTTTTTCTTGCACTGTTTTTTGTTGTAGTCGCGAAGAATGCATATTCTGCTGTAAGTACAACTCTCTCACTCTCTTTCAGTGGCTTAGGCAGTTAAAAATTTCCTATTTTTATCATAACTTAATTATATTTGATTCATTCAATTGGCATCAGTGGGTAAATCACGGAGGCGACCTAACAAACAGGAGATACGCCAAAGAAGAGGTTCTAATCAACCCATTGACTGTACACAAATTGCATTTGAAGTGGAAATTCTTTGCAGGGAAGGACATATCAGCAACACCAGCCATAGCTGATGAAGAAGTCTACTTTCCGTCATGGAATGGTTTCCTTTATGCAGTGGATACTTATAATGGTGCCCTTATCTGGAAGCAAAACATCAGTCAGTTAACTGGGCTGCCAGGAACTGGTTTGATAGTGAACGTAGCAGTTTCAAGATCCACGCCTACTATTGCCGGTGACCTTCTAATTGTTCCAATATATGGACCTGGAGTCGTTATTGCCGTCACTCGGTCAACCGGTGAACTCGTATGGTCAACAACCTTGGACCCGCGTCCTTTTACGGTCATAACTACATCTGGAACTGTGCATAAAGGGTTAGTTATTCCTCCATACTATATACTACTTCCTCCGTCCCATATATTTATATATTTATAGACTTTTGAGTTTTTTACGGGAATTAAGGAGGAATTATTATATTGAAAGTATTGTGAGTGAGAAAATAAAATAGGAGAGAGAATGAGTGGAGAGAATAGTAAATTATAATGGTGATGTGAGTATTAAAATAATGTAGGAGAGAGAATGAGTGGAAGGAATAGTAAAGATTTCTTTCCATTTTAGAAAAGTTATACTCCCTTCGTCCCATTAATAACTTCACTTTTTGCCATTTTGGGTATCCCATTGAAAGTTTCACCTTTCCTTTTTTGGCAAAGAATCTTTACTATTCCCTCCACTCATTCTCTCTCCTACATTATTTTAATACTCACAACACCATTATAATTTATTATTCCATCTACTCATTCTCTCTCCTATTTTCAAATTTCTCTCTCCTATTTTCAAATTACACTCACAACATTTTTTCTTCCCACCCATTTTCTTAATTTGCGTGCCGAAGTCAAAATGATGAAGTAAATAATGGGACGGAGGGAGTATATTATTGTGGAACGCCCAAAAAAAAAAGTTTATATATTATCATGGGACGGAGGGAGTATCATGCTCCAAAGTTGTTGTAGTGCTAGTTTGGTATGCAATATTGAAAATAATTCGTTTCCATGATGTTTTAGTACAAATTTCATTTCATGAAATTGTAATTACTGTTGGAAATAACTTAAATGTTTTCATTTGAATTTGTGTTTGAAATTGTCTTAAAGACAATAATAATTTAGGAGTTATTTTTCAGTTAGTAATGAGAATAAATGGGTAGTAATGAGGGAGTTACGGGAATTGAATTGGTGGTTATGAGTCATGGTAATTAGTAGTATTAATAGGATTAATTAGTAGTTAATATATTGTCTTTTGTAGAGCCTATATAAAGGCCAAGTAGTATTCATTTGGATGCAAGGAAATTACAAGAGAGTGTGTTAATATAAGAAAGAAAGTGAGTAAGATCCCGAAATATTTTTGTTTTACTCCTTGTTATTTTTTTCAAAGTGATATCAGAGCCTATGGCGAATATGATGGGTCAAATGCCGCTACCACGACTAACGAAAGGGAATTACGGTAACTGGAGCATTCAAATGAAAGCTCTTCTCGGATCTCAAGATGCATGGGAGGTGGTCGAAGAAGGTTTCGAAGAACCAACAAACACCACGGGATATACGGCGGCTCAAAATAAGGCGTTGAAAGAGTTACGATCGAAGGATAGTGCGGCACTATACATGTTGTTCCGAGTCGTTGACGAGACAGGCTTTAAGAAGATTGCCGGTGCAACTACTTCAAAAGAAGCGTGAGACATTTTAGCAAAAGTGTACAAAGGAGCCGACCGAGTTAAGCAACTGCGTCTCCAAACTCTTCGTGGCGAGTTAGAGGGCATGAAGATGAAGGAGTCAGAAACAGTATCTGACTACATCACGCGTGTACAAGCTGTGGTGAACCAACTCACTCGTAATGGCGAAACGTTAACCGATGAGCGAGTTGTGGAGAAGATTTTGAGATTGTTAACCAACAATTTTGAGAATGTTGTGTGCGCAATAGAAGAATCAAAGGACCTTGCGACGCTCACAGTCGATGATATTGCCGGTTCTCTGGAGGCACACGAACAACGAAAGAAGAAAAAGAAGGAGGAGACACTCGAGCAGGCACTTCAAACCAAGGCGTCAATCAAAGACGAAAAGGTACTCTATTCTCAAAATTTTCGTGGTAGAGGGCGCGGTCGTGGAGGTCGCCACAATGGTCGCGGTGGAGTAGGCTGCGGACAAGGTGAATATTATGAGAAAAAGGGGCAGTCAAGCCAACAAAATTGGCGAGGTAGAGGACGTGGTCGAGAGAGAGGCGGTCGGACAGATTATTCAATTGTCGAATGCTACAACTGCGGCAAACATGGGCACTACGCAAAAGAGTGCAAATCAAAAATCGAGTGTTATTATTGCGGTAGGTATGGGAACTATGCAAAGGAGTGCTATTCCGAGAAGAAGGTAGAAGAAAACGCGAATCTAGTAGCGGAAGAGGAGACAAGAGAAGATGGTGTTCTCATGATGGCTTACAAAAATACCGTTTCCAATAACGACACAATGTGGTATCTCGATACCGGCGCTAGTAACCACATGTGCGGGCACAAGTTCCTGTTCAAAGATATTCGAAAGGATGAATGTCGTTATGTGTCCTTTGGAGATGCATCAAAGGTGGAAGTCAAAGGAATCGGCACGGTGTGTTATTTGCAGAAGGATGGATTGATAGGCTCAGTCCAAGATGTTTACTATGTACCAGATCTCAAGACCAACATTTTGAGTATGGGACAACTCACGGAAAAAGGATTCTCAATGTTATTGAAAGATCGTGAAATGCAGTTGAAGGACAATCATGGGCGCTTGGTTGCGCGTGTAGAGATGGGAAGAAACAGAATGTACAAGTTGAGCTTGCAGGGTATATAAGCGAAGTGTTTACATGTCGACGAAGAAGACAAAGCGATCTTATGGCATCTGTGTTTTGGTCATCTACACAATGGTGGTTTGAAAGAGTTAGTAAGGAAAAACATGGTATACGGGCTTCCAGACGTTGAATATGGGGGGAGATTTTGTGAAGAATGTGTGCTTGGGAAGCAAGCACGAGCCTCGTTCCAAAAGATGGCAGAATATCGATCTAAAGGAATCCTTGAGCTAATTCATACCGACATATGTGGCCCAATCACACCTATGTCATTCAGCGGTAAAAGGTATTTTATTTCCTTTATTGATGATTTCTCACGAAAATGTAGGGTTTATTTCTTGAAAGAAAAATCAGAGGCGTTCGAGGTGTTCAAACGGTTCAAAGTGATGGTAGAGAAGTCGATGGGAAAACACATTAAGGCTATACGATCTGATAGAGATGGCGAGTATACTTCAACAGCTTTCAAGGTGTATTGCTCCTCGGAAGGCATAAGGAGATTTCTTACCGCTCCATATTCCCCTCAACAGAATGGAGTGGCTGAAAGGAAGAATCAGACTATACTTAATATGGTTCGTTCAATGTTAAGAAGCAAGAATTTGCCTAAGGAGTTTTGGGCGGCTGTCCCAAAGTGCCGTTTATGTTCAGAATCGTTGTCCACATGTGAGGTTGGATAACGTGACACCACAAGAAGTATTTTCTTGGCTTGGAAATTAAGCAAGAAGAGACGGGTATCTTTGTGTCACAAGAGTCATACGCAAAGGAAATCTTGAAGAAGTACAAGATGGAAAATTGCAGTCCGGTGACAACACCGATGGAGCCAGGCGCTAAACTCTCTAAATTTGATGGGGGAGAGCGCATTGATGCAAACAAATTTAGAAGTTTGGTGGGGAGCTTACGCTATCTCACATGCACGAGACCAGATATTTGCTTAAGTGTTGGAATTGTAAGTCGATTTATGGAGGAGCCAGTTTATATGCAATGGAAAGCGCTAAAGCGGATTCTTCGGTATGTTCAAGGAACAAAGACACTTGGAATGTTTTACTCTAAAGGTGAAGAGTACAAGTTGGTTGGGTACTCCGATAGCGATTGGTGTGGAAATGTTGAAGACAGAAAGAGCACATCCGGATATGTGTTTTTCATGGGAAGTACGGCGTTCACTTGGCTTTCGAAGAAGCAACCAATATAGTAACACTTTCGACATGTGAAGGGGAGTACGTAGCAGCATCGTGGTGTGTGTGTCATGCAGTTTGGCTTAGAAGTCTACTAAGCGAAATGAAATTATAGCAAGAGGGCGCGACAGTCATTAAAGTTGACAACAAATCGGCGATCGAGTTGGCAAAGAACCCGATCAATCATGAAAGGAGCAAGCACATAGATGTTCGGTTCCATTTTATCCGAGATCGTATAAAAGATGGAAGTGTGAAGTTAGTTCATGTTGTGAGTCAAGAGCAAGTAGCGAACATGTTCACAAAACCATTACCGAGGGTACTTCTCGATAAGTGCAAGAAAAGTGTTGGCATGAGAGATGGAAGAGATGGAAGGAGCATTTAAGTTATGGGGGATTTTTGTTGGAAATAACTTAAATGTTGTCATTTGAATTTGTGTTTGAAATTGTCTTAAAAGACAATAATAATTTAGGAGTTATTTTTCAGTTAGTAATGAGAATAAATGGGTAGTAATGAGGGAGTTACGGGAATTGAATTGGTGGTTATGAGTCATGGTAATTAGTAGTATTAATAGGATTAATTAGTAGTTAATATATTGTCTTTTGTAGAGCCTATATAAAGGCCAAGTAGTATTCATTTGGATGCAAGGAAATTACAAGAGAGTGTGTTAATAAAAGAAAGAAAGTGAGTAAGATCTCGAAATATTTTTGTTTTACTCCTTGTTATTTTCTTCAATTACCATGGATAGGAGTCTTGATTCTTTCGTGCCGAATTATTCAATGTACTTTCGCTATTTTTTCAAATAAGTTAACTTACTCGTTAATGACAGTATAATATACTAACTTTTTCCAAATGATTACAACGATGCATCCTTCTAATTTTTTTACTTGCGGCGTAAAATTACTAAGACTATTACGTCAGCAATGACTTTTTTTTTTCGATGGCGCGGTGCCAATGTGAATCTGATCTGATGTGTCCCTTGTGTAAAGCTGGCAGTTCTTTTAGTTTTTTGACGATGTTAGTAAAAACACAAGTATATATGTTTTCATTATTTGTAAACATTTGGGAATGTAATATGTATTACACTGTCACGAAAGAGTATAAGGAGTATGTTGAATTATTTGAAATTTAAGGTAGTACATTACATAAGTCAATAATTATTCATGCCAATCGAACTCTTACATGTCAGAGGTTTTACTTTTCTTGCAGTGCAATTTATGTAGGTGTGTCATCACTAGAAAATCTATTACCACTTTCGCAATGTTGCATTTCCCGAGGCAGCCTGGTGAAGCTAGACGTACAAAGCGGCACAATAATATGGCGCACATATACCTTACCAGATAACAGCGGGAAAAAGGGAGGTTATGCAGGGGCATCAATATGGAGAAGTAGCCCAGCAATAGATATTGCCAGAGGACTTGTTTATGCAGCCACTGGTCAGCTTTACACAGCCCCACCAGACGTATTGCAGTGTCAAGCGGAGCAGAATACGCAGCCCAAACCATCTGGTCCTGATCAATGCATTGGACCAGATATTCATTTTAATTCGATCATAGCGTTTGAGATGAATTCAGGGAAAGTGAGATGGGCTAGGCAATTAGGGGGATATGATGTTTGGACTTTCGCGTGTTTGATTCCTAATAACCCTGATTGTCCACCAGGACCCAATATGGATGCGGATTTTGGAGAAGCTCCAATGTTGCTTACTGTGTTTTCGAATGGAAGGGTTCGTGATATTGTTGTCACGGTTCAGAAGAGTGGCTTTGCTTGGGCTCTAGACCGTGATACAGGCGACATTGTTTGGTTCAAAGTAAGGTCCTTCATTATTTTTGTTGATTACCTTCTTTCTCTAACTTCCACTTCTCACTTAGGTAGCCTTAAAACTATTGAAACTTGGTGAATTTCTTATGAGTTCTACTTCTCACTTCAATCTTCTGTTGATTTAAGTATATAGTTTACAGCTAAATTTTTTGTACTTGTCCATCTGATATATCTAAATCTGATGGACATTTGTAACTGTGAGATCGGTAGGGTCCACTACTACTGAATGCACCGTGCAGATTTCACAATCATGCACATGCAACCATTGAATAGACAAGTGTCACATAATATGTCAAAATAGAGGACATGTGACTCCCACACTTGTCGATACTCGTTCCGAGGAGGAAAAATATAAGTTTTTTCCCAATACAATCTTTGCTAAGATTTCAAAACTTAAGTTTTTTCTATAATTTTATGCAGCTGGCTGGCCCAGGAGGGAAGGAAGGAGGGGGAATATGGGGTGCAGCCACGGACGGTAAAATGGTCTATACGAACATAGCCAACAGCGACAAAGTGCGCTTCAAGTTGGCACCGACAAACAAAACCACCACATTAGGTGCATGGGTGGCTCTGGATGCCAACACCGGTCAGATTCTTTGGACTACGGAAAACCCTAGCAAAGAGTTTTCAATGGGACCCGTCACATTGACTAATGGAATTCTCTTTGCTGGATCACCGGCCTCAAATGGCCCGCTCTATGCAATGGATGCTAAAACAGGCACTATATTGTGGTCAGATAATACGAACGCGACCATATATGGTGGAGTATCTGCTAGCTATGGCTGCATTTTTCTTGGCAATGGATATTCAATTGGTTTGGCAAAGTTTCATCCCACTTGGACTGCAGGAACTTCACTCTATGCTTATTGTATTGTTTGAATCGACTTCCGCAATATTTTGCCTAGCTTGTAAAACAGAATGAGGGTCGTTTGATTTAGCTTATTATTGATATGTGCTGATGACTTATTACTTATGACCGATAACTTATGACTGATGAGCTGATGAATGATGCTGTTTGATTTAGTGTTTTTGAAGTGCTGATGAGCTGTCAAAAGTAAGTATGGCTGTTTGATTAATAAGCTGAAAAAGTGCTGAATGAAATTAAAAAGACGAAAATAACCCTTACCATAGATGAGTTAACGGGTTATTCCTAAACTTGACTGCTTCAGGAACTGTCTGCAATTATAGCAAGCATATTCACATATAGGTTTTAAAAAATATAGAACACTTCAATAAATAAAAATACTCGATTATATATATCTGAAGTTTAATTTCCCACCATTCATTTGAAGCATCTACGGTACCCGAAGCGTGATCAATACCAAGTCCAGTTTCTCCATGAAGTAAAGAGCGCCACAAACTCCAATCTTTCTTAAGATGATTCCAATGATTCTTAAATTGTTTTTGCACCCACATTTTTCCGGTTTTTTCATTAAAAGCATTTCTTACATTCTTTCATCCTTCTTTGCTTAAACAAGTAGGTCTGTTTCCAGCTAAAACCTGTTCGGCACAAAGGGTAACAAAAAGTTCATGGAGTGCAGGCTCCCAATTGGCCTTCTCACTTGTTCCTTGTGATGTGCTTGTCATTTTCCCTTTCGATTTCATTTGAGATGTCATTCTTCTTTAAATATCATATAATAATAGTCAGTATTTTTAACACATAAATGCTGCGACAATTCTTTTATTGAATAAGTTTGTTGAATAAAAACAAATGAAAATCAACATCCTGACTCTCAAAACCAATATGGAAAGCATAAAAACAAATTAAATCTCTGTATTTTCAAATACCCTTAATGGGATTTAATTGTGAGGAAGAAGAGGAGGATTTATAAGGGAAACGTGACAGAGAGAAAAGAGGGTTTAGAGAAAATTATTGAGAAATAAAAGAATTAATGAGAGAAATGAATGCATCAAATTGGGCACACTGTGTTTATTCCTCTTTCCATTGAATTTCAAGGAAAGCGCCCACTGATTTAAGTTCTTTCTTGGGTTAGTTTTGTCTACAGGGAATAGTCTAGCACTTTTTTCTTCACATGTTTTTCTGAGTATTAAATTACGGTAAAGAAAAGAATAAAGGAAAATAATCATGAAGATGAAGATGAACTTAGCAGCATTCTACTTCAGTGATCCAACAAAAAATAACAATCAATCCCAAACGAAAATCGATAATTAACAAACAAAAATCATTGATTTAATTAGGAGAAATCGAGAACAAGTTGTAACAAGGGGATCAAATCAAAAAGAAACAGACGGAGAAGATGAAGGATTCGACCGGTACCTGAATTTGCGTCGGAAGGATGCCGGAGAAATGAGAGATTCCGGTGGAGGAGCTCGAGATCTGGCAAGCGACGGAAGAGAGAGAAGAGCGGCGTTGTGGCTGTGAAAAAAATTGAAGAAGGCGTCATATGAAATGAGAAGGAACCCTATCAATTAAATTGAGGGTAATTTCGGAATAATGAAAAATTCATTAAAGACACTGTTCATGCGTGCATTTACTGTTCAAAATGGGTTTTGGCTTTCAGCACTTCCCTTCCTACTTTTGACTTATGAATTATTTGTGCAATATTGGCATTGTACTCAACTTATGACTTATTTGTCAAAAAATGAAATCAAACAATACATTTTTGACTTATAAAAAGTAATAAGTTAAAAACACTTTTTCAACAATGATACCAAACAGGCCCTAAGAATGTTGATTCTAAAACTATGTAAGATGGTTGAACCATATTCTTACTAGCCAAATATAAGGTGGCTTTTTCTAACATTTCGTAGGCACTAGACGAAACTAAATAATGGACCATAATAACTTTATATTGCTATACACATATATCTATATATTATTAAAAATAGTATTATAGTATAATATTTTAATGTATATATATGTTCATTAGTTGTTCAAATTTTTAAAACTTTATTTATTTTTATTATTCGTTATATTTTTTTCTCACATTAATCAATGAGAAAAAAATTAAACTAACATTTACAAATTGAGAATATGTGTGTAAATTAATTATGAAAATATTTAGAAGTGATATGGCAATGTGATAGATAAAAAATTACAATGAAATTTTAGAAAAATTACTTTATGCCTTCAAATTTGAAAGATATTTATCGATTACGCAATACGAAATTATAGAAGAAGTACTATACCATATGAAAACAATAAATATGAAACAGAGATTATGTATGAAAAATTTATTTATTTTATTTGATCCAGTGAAAGGGAAATCGAGAGAGATGTTATGTAAAATTAAAATTTAAAATTGTAATTAATAAATTTATAGATAAATATAAATATAAATGGATTAGATTGTAGATAACAACAAATGCAAGGTTATAATACCATAATCAATAATTTATAAATAGAAAAAAAAATCTATAAATAGATTTAAAAAATTATGATTTTTTATGATTTGAATCTATGAGTTATATATAAATAAAATTATGATTCAAATTAAATATCTTACTACCCAACTTTTCTTTACTACTTTACATTTCATACTTATAACACATAGTACTCCCTCTGTCTCGCTATAAATCGCACATTTTCTATTTTAGGCATTCCATTACAAACCGTACACTTCCTAAAATGGCAAAGAATCTTTACTATTCCCTCCACTCATTCTCTCTCCTACATTATTTTAATACTCACAACACCATTATAATTTACTATTCCCTCCACTCATTCTCTCTCCTATTTTATTTTTACACTCACAACATTTATATCATTATTTTTTTCCTTAATCCCCGCACAAACAGTAACGGTGCGATTACTAGCGGGACGGAGGGAGTACTCCACTATGTAATGTATACTATATAGTATGTTATGAGACAAAGGGAGTAAATATTATACATCTATCAATATATAATAACAAGGTTTTGGATATTTTTTGACCATTGAGGGGCAATTCCGTCTTTTCACGTGGTGGCAAAGTGGCAATTAGCAAGGCAAAAATCCGACGTGGCGAAATGTGATAGGCTGTTTTCTTTTTTTTAAAAAAAACTGATTTGGACACATGTCGGTTGAATGAAGAGGGGCATTTCGGACATTAACTAGGCGCGTGTGGAACACGCGCCAAACAGGGCACGTTATCTCAGCATTTTTCCTTTTTTTTTTTTTTTTAATCCTTGACACATGGCAACACACGATTGGCTGTAGGATTTCAAAAAAAAAAAATTCATCCCATTTCTTTTACCTCAATTATTATATATTAAATTAAATTTTTTTAATTTTTTTTTTACACCAAAATTCATAAAAAAAAATTCTCTTTAAATAGAGACTTCTTTCATTTAATTTGGACACAGAAAAAAACCCACTTTTTTCAATATAATTTTCTTAATTTTCCTTTCTAATTTTTTAATATATTTTTAGTTACAAGTAAGTAAGTGTGAAATATTTTATTTAATTATAAATGATAATAATATTAATAATTTTACTAATCTTGAAAATAAAGAATATAACATTAAATAAAAATGGTGGGGTATAGGATGATTAGTTGGATGGGGTAATATGGTTATTGGGTTTATTTTATTTCGATAGATCAAACAATTTATTTATCTTTTTTTAAAAAAAAAATTAAGCATTGTAAATAAAGTATTTATAAATTTGTTAAATATCTAGCCGTCTAAAAAAAATTGTGTATTTGGCGCCCTTTGATTGGCATGCTGGATTTCATATTTTTTTAAAAAATATATATATATTTCTTTGACCTCAATTATTTTATAATAAATTTATATTTTTTAAAAAAATTTACACCAAAATTCATAAAAAAAATTCTATCTTTAAATAGAGACTTCTTTCATTTGATTTGGACACAGAAAAAAAAAACCTCTTTTTTAATAGATTTCTTAATTATTCTTTGTTAATTTTCCTTTCTAATTTTTAATATATTTTTAGTGAAAAGTAATTAAGTGTGAAATATTTTATGTAATTATAAATGATAATAATATTAATAATTTTACTAATCTTGAAAATAAATAATATAAAATTAAATACAAATGGTGGGGTATAGGATGATTAGTTGGATGGGGTAATATGGTTATTGAGTTTATTTTATTTTGATAGATCAAACAATTTATTTTATTTTTTAAAAAAAACTTTGAAGCATAGTAAATAAATTATTCAAAAATTTGTTGAATATCTATCCGTCTAAAAAAATTGTGTATTTATAAAAGTGAATATCGAGAAAGATGGCCATCATTTTTAAAATTTTGTTTGAAGTGTAAGTCATTTCATATTGTGGCATAACTCAAAATAGTTGAAGCAAATTTGTCCTAGCATGCCGTGATAGGGTGAAAATTTGGCACATGTCGTACTCGCGTCAACCGAGGCACGTTTACGCAGAGATATTTTCCTTTTTTTTGTTGGGACACTTGGCGGCGTTTCATTGGCTTCTTGAATTTCAAATTTCTTTATTTTTCCATTTCTTTTACCTCAATTGTTTTATAATAAATAAATTTTTTTACACCAAAATTCATTTAAAAAATTTCTCTATAAATAGAGACTCTTTTAATTTGATTTGGACACAGAAAAAAAAACCATTTTTTCAATATAAATTTCTTAATTTTCCTTTCTAATTTTTCAATATCTTTTTAGTGAAAAGTAATTAAGTGTGAAGTAATTTTTTTAATTATAAATGATAATAATATTAATAATTTTACTAATCATAAAAATAAAGAATATAAAAGTAAATAAAACTGGTGGGGTATAGGATGATTAGTTGGATGGGGTAATATGGTTATTGGGATTATTTTAGTTCGATACATCAAACAATTTATTAATTTTTTTTTAAACTTTGAAGCATAGTAAATAAAGTATTAATAAATTTGTCATATTTTCTATCCGTCTCAAAAAATTGTGTATTAATAAAAATGAATATCGGGCAAGATGACCATCATTTTTAAAATTTTGATTGAAGTGTATGTCAATATTATAAGAAATAAAGATAATATAAATTGATATTTTAAAAGAGGGATAGGAAGCAGTGGGTTGGGTTTAATAATTTTAAATTTTTCTATCCGTCTCACAAAATTGTGTATTAATAAAAATGAATATCGGGCAAGATGACCATCATGTTTTGGAAGGTGAAGTTATTTCGTCTGGTGATATTGGCAGAAAAATTTTGATACCGAGAATGTCGTTAACACCATCAGACACAAGGATTCCTTTTCGATTTGAGAGGAGGCAATTTTCCTTGACGATCTCATATGCTATGACAATTAATAAAAGTCAAGGTCAATCGTTATCTATTTCTGGTCTCTTCTTTGCGAAAGCCAGTCTTTTCCCATGGTCAACTGTATGTCGCTTTATCACGGGTCAAAAGGCCAGATGGTCTTAAAATATTCATTTGTAATGATGACAAGTCTTACCAATCTGATGTACGTACCGACAATGTCGTATTTAAGAAAATATTTCATACTGTATAAACGAATAGAGTATTTGGTTTATTTTATTTCAATTTCTGTCTTTTATATGTATAGTAACGCCCCGTGCATCGCACGGGAGTCAATCTAGTATAGAATAACACTAAAACATAAAATTTAATCTTATAGTTTAGAGATAAAATACAAATAAAAAATAAATTTATAAAACTTGTAAAAATAACTTAGAATTGTAGCTTTAATTATTCGAGTTCAAACTTATCTTCTATTTATCTATTTAGCTATTGCTCACTTACAATCAAATCAACACATTTATCATCAAATCAACACTTTACTTATTAAATTATTTTGCACTAATAATTCATATTAGTAAAAAATACAAATATTATACACTATACTGAATAAAATTTGTGCCCATAACTGACGTGGGCCTGAACGGTTATCCATTCTAACCCACCCTTGGCCGGCCCTGCATATGAGTTTCATAAGAATTGCTAGCAGCAATAGGGCCGGATTATAAACTTAATAGAGACATTTTCCTTCAAATCTCATTTCTTGTGTCCAAGAAAACTATTTTTTATTGGAAAAAATGCAACTATGCTCAAGAACACTTTTCTCTTAAAAAAAAAAAAATTATCTAATTACATTTGTTCGTTAAACACACGAACAAATTTTTTTGACAAATTATTTAAAAAGAATGAAGAAGGATTTTATATGAATAAAAAATGATTTAGGAAAAATGTAATTTAAAAATATTTATTTCCAACAAAAATATACAGTTAAGTAGTATTTAATTATATATTCTTATATATTTTTAGATTGAGGGGTTTAAAACAATAATTATATAATCTTAGTTTTTCTTACAAAAACAAATAAAATCAAAAATATAGAATACAAAGTGATAATAACTTCCATGAGCAAGGTAGATATTGAACATTTAGTTTTTCTAATGATAAAAAAGAACATTGTGTTCCCTTATAATGTTTCTTTTTATAGTAATACAATTTTATATTCCTATATATACTTATATACATACATATATCACTACTACACTTCTGACCTAATGTAACGCCAATTTTCGTTGCATTAAGGCTCAAAAAGACAAAAACCGTTACATTAGGCCTAATGTAATGCCAAATGGCCGTTGCATTCTCTTGCGTTGCATTAGGTCTAATGCAACAACATAGTAAGCTAATGTAACGCCAGAGCTTTGGCGATGCATCAGGTGAATACCTGATGCAACGCCAATTTTAAAACTATATGAACACCTAATGCAACGCCAAAATGTAGATGAGTACCTAATGCAGCGCCAATTTAAAAAGTAGTTGAATACCTAATGTAACGCCAAAAAGCAGATGCACACCTAATGTAACGGCTGTTGTTATTTAATAGTAATATACACAATTAAATAATAAAAAAAAATATTATATAAAAAATTAATTGACATGATAATTAACATGTATTGACAAACTTCATTCCCGAAAGATAATATATATATGTACACATGACGTGTCATCGACACATACTAATTACATAATATAACCTAACAAGTTTTTAACATAACAAATAAAAGTAGATAAGTTCCGTGGCAAAAGTACATAACAAGTTTTGTGACATCGACACATAGTAATTACAAACACCAAAAGATGCACCAACAAAAGAAAGCCTCCACCATGAACCTGCAAGTGAAAATACAACTAATTAGAACAACAAAACATGGCTGTAAACAAATAATAGATCTGTGACTTCAATGACAAATAATAGCTCTGTGACTTCAATGAATTTTTTATTCCATGCCATCTGGTATAGAAGAGTCAGCATCCGTAAGTTCATATACAGATTCTCATTTACAACTAGTAGCAAAGAATATATTTAGGGTTATTCTAATTTTAACTACCAACTCATAATGTGCCTTATTTAATACACACAGACTTCATTTTCAAGAAGCTTCACAAACATCCACAAACTAGACACTTCTAGTAATTGCAGCCCTTAATGTGTAATAGACAAAAGTGTGCCAATGTTCAAACTTGGTTTACAGGATGCATTGTACAACCAAACAGTGAAACTGCTAAGGTAGTTGTATCTTGGGGTATATATTAGGGTGGATAAATCACATATGATAAAACAGTCATAATTATTAGGTAAATAAGGCCCACAGTTAGAAAAGGAAACATTCCCACTGAATCTCTGAAAGGTCAAACACCTTAAAAAAGATTGGGGAAGCCAAAAGGACCACTATGTACCATAGAGAAGCCACAACAGATCCTGACCCTGAAAAACCTGACATTTCTTTTGTTCAAATGCCCCACAAAATAGCCAACAGCCTTCATTGCCACAGCATACATCTCCTTGCCCTTATCAAAAGTCCAACCTTGCTTCTGCATAAAAGACCAAAAGGAGCAGGGACTAATCCATGCCTCAATTCTAGAATGAGTAATGCTAGGGACACAAAAAGAAGCTTACAAATTTTGGGCATAAACTGAGTTGACAGTGTTTGACTGGATACTTAATTAATGAACGGTGGGGCCTACAATCACAAATATCCAATTAAACATTGCCAAATCAGTTTGTGCCCAAAATTTTAAGAACTTCTTTTGTGACTTTAGTATTACTCTTCCACAATTATTTAATCGCTAAAGTTGTTCTTTCATCCTATTCACCAAAAACAAGAAAGAAACCCTATTTTATGTTCCCGGACTCCCAAAGATATAAAACACTCGATACCCATTTTCTATTACCCTGTTAACCACAGAACCAAGTAATTGCATCCCTTAATGTGTAATAGACAAAAGTGTGCCAATGTTCAAACTAGGTAAAAACTAAAAACACACATTCTTGGAAGACAATACTAGGCACTGTAATGTCAGAGGCTTCAAAATATGACTCAAGATAATGTCGATTTCAAAAGATAAATCAATTATTTTGGAATTCAATACAAGTTTATAGCACAAAAGATACCACTTTGCATAACATTTGATCTTTAATTTCTTTCCCCAATAATGTTCTAATCGGTGTAGTGAAACTCAAATTTGTGTAGTAGGGGAGATAAAAAGTTGGTCTTACATGGAAGAAGCTCCTTCTGGGTCAGATTCAAGGGGCACAGGGCAAGAGCGAGGGCGAGGGCGAGGGAGGGAGACGGCGACGGCGAGGGAGGGAGACGGCGACGGCCAGGGCGAGGGAGGGCGAGGGTGACGACGGCGTTTGATGTTTGTTTGGTGTTTGAACTGGATCTGGAGACGGGATGTAACGACCCTAACCCTAGACACAATTTTAGTATAACATTATATACTTTTAATATTAATATCAACCTTATGTGTTTATTTTATATCTTTAAATTTCTTATATTAGGATAAAATGATAAGGAAACAAATAGTGTTCTAAAGGAAAAATAATAATTAGAAATAAATAAAGTAATAGAATGGAGTGGTAATAAGATGGACAAATAAAATGTTATGGATTGAGAGAATTAATTTAAATTGATGAAAGAATTTTTGGTAGGAAATATTTGGAGTGGGGGACAACTCCCCTAAAACCCTCCCCAAATCCCTCCATATCCGGCCCCCCCCTTCCTCCTTTACCCTTTTCATACTCCACCTCCCTCCATCATCCTCCTCAAAAATACCTCTTCACTTTCTCTCTCAACTTTCCATGGATACCCATTTGGAAGCACCTCTTCTCAAGCTCCCACCAAGTGCCATCCTTCACCATTTTTAGATCCGAGAGTACTTTTGGAATCGGGAGACCAAGAGGAGTTCATCAAGCTAAAGAAATCCATGATCCATCTTCCATTTTAAAGTGAGTTATTATGACTTCCTTTCTTTAAATGTTCATAAACTATTGATGTTGTTATTATTGTTATAATGGTTATTTGAGGCCTTAGAAACTTTCTTGGATGTTGAGAAATTTGGTAAGGAAATAGAATGTTGTGGTTGGTTAGGAAAATGGGTCAAGAAGGTAAGCAAATGGGTTAATTAAATTATGAAATTTATACTTGGAAAGTGATAGTGAAATGGGTAGTGATTCAAAGGGTAAATGATATAAGATTTAATCATTTTTGGGTTACATGGCTTAGTATATGAATTGTTATGACTTTCCTTCTTATGAATGATCATAAATTATAAATGTTGTTCTTGTTATATTAATGGGTGTTACATGCGTTAGAACCTTGCATGAGTTAGAAAATGGGTAAATGAATTTGGTTGAGGATAATGTTCTTGGAAGATGATTTAGAGGGTATAAAATGGGTAAAATGTAGAATGATAAATGACTTAGAATTCTTTATTTTGGGGTTGCATGATTTAGGGTGAACTTGGTGAAGCTAGGAAATCTTCTTGTTGATTTTTAATGTAGAGTAGAAGGAAAACTTGGGAAGTGAAAGAAAATGGTAAGAGATTACAATTTGGGAAACCTGGGAATTCATGGATCCGGCACTTGGGCGGTCGCCCAAGGGGGCGTGAGCGGCCGCCCATGTGTCCAGAATTTAGAGTGCCTTGTAAAGCCTCTTGGGCGGTCGCCCAAGAGGTATGGGCGGTCGCCCAAGACCCCAGGAAGTTTAACTGTAAATCATAACCGGAATTTGTTAGCAACATTGTTTGGTCACTTATAGATTGTGACCCCCACTTAGTAAATTGAGCTTGAACCTTCATAGAGGCCTTGTTTTATTGTATAATGACCTTGTAGGATGGATTGATGATATTTCCTTGCCTTACATTGAGTTCATATACACTGTTTATATTATGCATAGTGTGTTGAATAAATGTTGCACTATGATAATTGTTAAATATGAGTATATATTACCATGTTGCTATGTTGCTTATCCCCTTTGTGGATTTATATTGCAAGTTTATGATATGTACTGGACTTCGGTATACCGGTGGTTGGAGGGTTGTTTCTGGTGAATATTGCTTTAAGCAGTTCACAGGAGATGAGTTATGTCAATAACTATCTCGGTTGTTAGGGGGTTGTTTCTGGTGAATATGCCTAAGCAGTTCACAGGAGATGAGTTATGACAATAACTATCTCGGTTGTTCGGGGGTTTATGAATATTGCCTAAGCAGTTCATAAGGGATGAGTTATGACGATAACTATCTCAGTTGTACGATTTGTTTGTGAATAATGCCTAAGCAGTTCACTGGAGATGAGTTATGACAATAACTATCTCGATTGTTTGGGGGTATTTATTACTCTCTGTTTGTTATATGATATTGGTTCTGGTGGATATACATTCACGGAATAAGAATATTAAACTAGTCGTCCTCAGCAGAATGAGCAAATAGGGGAGAATCAGCAGGGGAAAACCAAAGACGAGAAAATTGAAGGGAGAAGGAGAAAGGAAGAAAAACCAAAGCATTACAAAATCAGAAAGAGATAATGATTTGGGGAATGTGAAAATTGAAAACAAAAACAAAATCAGATGAAGATGAAGGGAGAAGGAGAAAGGATCTAAAACTATTAATTTTTGACCTAGAAATTGCGGAAGAGCATAAAGAAAGAGAGAGGCATAGACGAGAAAGAGAGAGGCATAAACGAGAAAGGGAGAAAGGAGATTATCTGCTTACATATAGCCGAAGGGGAGAAATGGCGCCGCTGTATGGAGAACCAGATCTGCCGATGCCGAAGCCGAAGGGGAGAAAGGGGAGAAGACGGAATTGGAGGAAGAGAGAGAAGGGGAAGACGGAATTGGAGGAAGAGAGGGAAGGGGAGAAATGAAATTAGGTTTGGCCTTTGGGAGCGCTCTATCAATTTTCTTCAGCTCAATTTGCGATGGGAGTTAATCGTGTATTTGGTTAAAAAAAAAAAAAAATTTAAATAAAAATAAACTATCAATTGCGATGGGGAGTTATTTCAAATTTGGTTTAAAAAAAATAAAATTTCAATTTTTAAATAAAATAAATTATATTTAATTTATGTGACTAAAATTGCCATCACATAATTACTAGGCAGTCGCGAAAATGAAAAAATATAGACCGCCAATTTTTTGGAGAACGCGGTAAATTGATGAGGAAATTTCATATTTTGCGACTGCTTTTCATCGCATATAGTGGGTCTATTGCGACGGACGCGACAGCCGTCGCAAAAGTCCGTCACAAAATATCAATTTTCTTGTAGTGGCTTTTTATGTCCTTTGTCTCATTCATCCTCAAGTTTTCAAACTTGGTCATGAGAATTCTCAACCTAGTGGCTTTAACAATATCATCACCCTCACAGTGAGCTTGCAAAATATCCCAGCAAGATTTGCTATATTTTGATTTATTACAAGTCTAAACATGTGTTCATCCACATGACTTGAAATAGCACCAAGGGCCTTGGAATTGTAATTAGCAAGGGTGACTTCATCAGTGGTCCAATCTTCCTCATGCTTAAGTTTGTAAACTTTTTCGAAGGTTTCACCCTCTTCTTTACTCTTACTTTCAACCTTAGGAGGGGACCATGGAATAATAATACTAAGCCATGCTCGTTCATCAATTGCTTTGATGAAGAGACGCATCTTAGCTTTCCAGATGGCATAGTTAGATCCATCTAAAACCGGGGGACGGTATTGATTCAAGTGTAAGTGACCTTCCATAATGACTACTCTTTCTCGCATCTCACTCAAGCAAAGTCGAGTGTGGCTCTAATACCAATTGAAAGAAATGGAGCGGCTAGGAATGTCACAGAACACAACAACGATCGATGTGAGTCCCGATGCTATTGCACCAAAGACTAACACAACAAAGGAATGAAGAAATAAAATAATAAACTAGAAAAGAAATAAGCAAAGTATTTAACACTTATCTACAGTAATTTGTTGTAGACAATAAAACTTCTCTTATTAAATAACTTAAGAACCGTTTACGGAAATAATCCTAGGAGAAGACAAAAATCACCAAAGAAACTCTCACTAAAACAAACTCTAAGAAGACTATTTTTCTTCCATTTCAAGTCTATATAACCGTGCCTAATGAACAACCTTGAGTCTTGTATTTATAGCCAAGGAGGTCACGGTATATAGGTAATGATGAGCTTGATGAATATCCACCATCTCCTTAATCTTCTTATCTCTTCAAGCCTTCCTTATCCTTGTGTAAGAGTCCTACATAAATAACCAAAACCACAACTAAACACTGCATAATTTCGGTTAGTAGGTTAGTAATATTAAACATAATATACATAATATTTACTTAAATTAAATACATAAGAAAGTAATAAAACCAAGTTAAAACCAAATTAAGCCAACCTTTTGACTTGGACATGTGTGTGATGTCCACACACTTTCATAGTTCGAGGGTGATTGCGTGAACAATGACCCTTGACGCAGCACGGAAGCACGATAAATTTCGTGATTAGCGCACTAATCACAAGAACCCTTCAAGCGAAGGATCCTCAAACACAATACTGGAATCCACCAAAGAACTGAATCCACCGTAAAATAAAGAGAAAACTCTTTTAAATTAATAATATCAAAAGCTAAGTTTAACAATGCCCTAAAGATGTTTAAATACTATCTCTAAACCCTAAAACAAACCCTAAAACGAAATATTAAAACAAACCCTAAAATACCCCTAATTAAATATTCAAAAGACAGTAAAATAATAAAGCAACGCAAAGTCATCAACCTAGTCCCGTCTTTGAGGCGCCCGCCTGGGGGACTCCATGCGCCCGCCTTGAGCTCCGCAAGTTTGGCCATGTTTCGTTCACCTTGAAGCGCCCGCACGGAAGGGATTGAGGCGTCCGCCTCACAGCCAGTAAGTTCCTCCTCCGTTGAATCCATCCCCAATTCCTCTGTTGAATCCATCCCCAATTCCTCCTACATCAGTCAACCACTCTTCAAAAGAACTCGACCCCGAGTTCATATTCGATATTTGGCAAGATCCGCCCCAAAAGAACAAATACTTTGAATAAACCAATGTTCTCCTCGTCCTCGGAAAGAAGAAGAATTCTCTTCCGTCCCAACGAAACAAATACTTGGAATAAATTTGTTCCTTGAGCTCGTACCAATGTAAATTTTGTTCTTCCAAAAATAAAATTATGCTAGCAATGTCGACACTCATCCGTGATCGTCCGTCCCATCTTTCCTGTGGTCAACAATAACTACAAAATTAACGTCCCTCATGGACTCTTCCATAAACTCCCAATTATTCCTTTCTTTCTCCTTCCCATGATCAAGAATAAAAATATCCTCGAATTTAAATTCTTCTGACCAATCAATTACACCCACGACCTACTCAAAAATCGATGGTGTAGACCCAGTAATCTCACCCACATCTTTATTCATGGGCTCAATTAGGGCATGATCATGGACCATAATATTTGTAGGAACCATGATACTTGTGGGAACAACTTCACATACCTGAAGGATCTCGTATTCTGCACATAAACCGCCCTTCCTCCACCTTCTCTTCGCATTCGGCCAAGGGAACTGCGGGAAAGACGGATTTGTCGACTTCTGGAACTTCTTGAACATCAATTTTGTTATTCTGCAACAAGACCTCGAAATGGCCCCGACGTTCTCCTTCAACACGTTCATGGACTGCAGATCTACGCGCTTTCAGTTTCTAAATCTTGGCAGTGTAGTGATCGGCTTTGTCAGCATAATATTTGGCTTCCATCCTATGTCGCTGCCTAAGCACTCGCTCCCTTGATGCTCGATTCAGATCTCTGATTGATTTATATTTCTGCACAAGTCGATCATGCTTGTCCGCTTCGTCGAGTTCTTCGTCCTCTAACTCTAGAAAATATTGTTCCTTTTGTCGAGCACGATCAAGCTTACAATTAATTTTAACAAGAAGAACATGGGTGTCAGCAGTGTTGCCTCCATTAATTGCCATCTTCTTCGTTAGATCAATCTGTGTGTGACGACGAACAGGTTCAACCTCCCTGTCTCCCTCGCCCCTACGATTTTTTTAGCACGAGCGTTGTGACCTTGTTGGGCAGCCACCAACGCTGCAACCTTTGTTTCCAACGCGGCAATAGCGGTGGTTACGCCATCCGCATCTGCCTTTGTTGCTTGGTACCCCATAACCAATCAGTGATGAAAAGACAGGTAAAACCCGGCTCGATACCAACCGACGCAAAGACGGAAGCACGATAAATTTCGTGATTAGCGCACTAATCACAAGAACCCTTCAAGCTAAGGATCCTCAAACACAATAATGGAATCCACCTACAGTAAATCGGAATCCACCGTAAAATAAACAGAAAACTCTTTTAAATTAATAATATCAAAAGCTAAGTTTAACAATGCCCTAAAGATGTTTAAATACTATCTCTAAACCCTAAAACAAACCCTAAAACGAAATATTAAAACAAACCCTAAAATACCCCTAATGAAATATTCAAAAGACAAGAAATAATAAAGCAACGCAAAGTCATCAACCTAGTCCCGTCTTTGAGGCGCCCGCCCGGGGACTCCATGCGCCCGCCTCGAGCTCCGCAAGTTTGGCCATGTTTCATTCACCTTGAGGCGCCCGCACGGAAGGGATTGAGGCGTCCGCCTCACAGCCGCAAGTTCCTCCTCCGTTGAATCCATCCCCAATTCCTCTGTTGAATCCATCCCCAATTCCTCCTACATCACCCCTTCTGCAAGCCGAGTAGACAAAGCGAGAAAATGAACCCCATGCTGTTTGTTATGGGGACTAACATTTTCTGACAACATTTGGATAAGAAAAGGTGGATTGCAAACATCATAGTATTCTAAATTTGAACGAATAAGACAACATTACCATTCAACTTGTCATCAAATCAAGAAAATGAGAACTAGAGAATATAGTGTGTGTGTGTGTGTGTGTGTGTTGAAAGTAGTATACCAGTAAAGTTTATAATTAAATTGCCTTCTTCTAGTCTGTTGGCAAGTGTTTTAGGCCATGGACATGACTCCTTGTATACGTGGTAATCCTGTTACTCTTTTTCTTGCACTGTTTTTTGTTGTAGTCGCGAAGAATGCATATTCTGCTGTAAGTACAACTCTCTCACTCTCTTTCAGTGGCTTAGGCAGTTAAAAATTTCCTATTTTTATCATAACTTAATTATATTTGATTCATTCAATTGGCATCAGTGGGTAAATCACGGAGGCGACCTAACAAACAGGAGATACGCCAAAGAAGAGGTTCTAATCAACCCATTGACTGTACACAAATTGCATTTGAAGTGGAAATTCTTTGCAGGGAAGGACATATCAGCAACACCAGCCATAGCTGATGAAGAAGTCTACTTTCCGTCATGGAATGGTTTCCTTTATGCAGTGGATACTTATAATGGTGCCCTTATCTGGAAGCAAAACATCAGTCAGTTAACTGGGCTGCCAGGAACTGGTTTGATAGTGAACGTAGCAGTTTCAAGATCCACGCCTACTATTGCCGGTGACCTTCTAATTGTTCCAATATATGGACCTGGAGTCGTTATTGCCGTCACTCGGTCAACCGGTGAACTCGTATGGTCAACAACCTTGGACCCGCGTCCTTTTACGGTCATAACTACATCTGGAACTGTGCATAAAGGGTTAGTTATTCCTCCATACTATATACTACTTCCTCCGTCCCATATATTTATATATTTATAGACTTTTGAGTTTTTTACGGGAATTAAGGAGGAATTATTATATTGAAAGTATTGTGAGTGAGAAAATAAAATAGGAGAGAGAATGAGTGGAGAGAATAGTAAATTATAATGGTGATGTGAGTATTAAAATAATGTAGGAGAGAGAATGAGTGGAAGGAATAGTAAAGATTTCTTTCCATTTTAGAAAAGTTATACTCCCTTCGTCCCATTAATAACTTCACTTTTTGCCATTTTGGGTATCCCATTGAAAGTTTCACCTTTCCTTTTTTGGCAAAGAATCTTTACTATTCCCTCCACTCATTCTCTCTCCTACATTATTTTAATACTCACAACACCATTATAATTTATTATTCCATCTACTCATTCTCTCTCCTATTTTCAAATTTCTCTCTCCTATTTTCAAATTACACTCACAACATTTTTTCTTCCCACCCATTTTCTTAATTTGCGTGCCGAAGTCAAAATGATGAAGTAAATAATGGGACGGAGGGAGTATATTATTGTGGAACGCCCAAAAAAAAAAGTTTATATATTATCATGGGACGGAGGGAGTATCATGCTCCAAAGTTGTTGTAGTGCTAGTTTGGTATGCAATATTGAAAATAATTCGTTTCCATGATGTTTTAGTACAAATTTCATTTCATGAAATTGTAATTACTGTTGGAAATAACTTAAATGTTTTCATTTGAATTTGTGTTTGAAATTGTCTTAAAGACAATAATAATTTAGGAGTTATTTTTCGCTTAGTAATGAGAATAAATGGGTAGTAATGAGGGAGTTACGGGAATTGAATTGGTGGTTATGAGTCATGGTAATTAGTAGTATTAATAGGATTAATTAGTAGTTAATATATTGTCTTTTGTAGAGCCTATATAAAGGCCAAGTAGTATTCATTTGGATGCAAGGAAATTACAAGAGAGTGTGTTAATATAAGAAAGAAAGTGAGTAAGATCCCGAAATATTTTTGTTTTACTCCTTGTTATTTTTTTCAAAGTGATATCAGAGCCTATGGCGAATATGATGGGTCAAATGCCGCTACCAAGACTAACGAAAGGGAATTACGGTAATTGGAGCATTCAAATGAAAGCTCTTCTCGGATCTCAAGATGCATGGGAGGTGGTCGAAGAAGGTTTCGAAGAACCAACAAACACCACGGGATATACGGCGGCTCAAAATAAGGCGTTGAAAGAGTTACGATCGAAGGATAGTGCGGCACTATACATGTTGTTCCGAGTCGTTGACGAGACAGGCTTTAAGAAGATTGCCGGTGCAACTACTTCAAAAGAAGCGTGAGACATTTTAGCAAAAGTGTACAAAGGAGCCGACCGAGTTAAGCAACTGCGTCTCCAAACTCTTCGTGGCGAGTTAGAGGGCATGAAGATGAAGGAGTCAAAAATAGTATCTGACTACATCACGCGTGTACAAGCTGTGGTGAACCAACTCACTCGTAATGGCGAAACGTTAACCGATGAGCGAGTTGTGGAGAAGATTTTGAGATTGTTAACCAACAATTTTGAGAATGTTGTGTGCGCAATAGAAGAATCAAAGGACCTTGCGACGCTCACAGTCGATGATATTGCCGGTTCTCTGGAGGCACACGAACAACGAAAGAAGAAAAAGAAGGAGGAGACACTCGAGCAGGCACTTCAAACCAAGGCGTCAATCAAAGACGAAAAGGTACTCTATTCTCAAAATTTTCGTGGTAGAGGGCGCGGTCGTGGAGGTCGCCACAATGGTCGCGGTGGAGTAGGCTGCGGACAAGGTGAATATTATGAGAAAAAGGGGCAGTCAAGCCAACAAAATTGGCGAGGTAGAGGACGTGGTCGAGAGAGAGGCGGTCGGACAGATTATTCAATTGTCGAATGCTACAACTGCGGCAAACATGGGCACTACGCAAAAGAGTGCAAATCAAAAATCGAGTGTTATTATTGCGGTAGGTATGGGAACTATGCAAAGGAGTGCTATTCCGAGAAGAAGGTAGAAGAAAACGCGAATCTAGTAGCGGAAGAGGAGACAAGAGAAGATGGTGTTCTCATGATGGCTTACAAAAATACCGTTTCCGACAACGACACAGCGTGGTATCTCGATACCGGCGCTAGTAACCACATGTGCGGGCACAAGTTCCTGTTCAAAGATATTCGAAAGGATGAATGTCGTTATGTGTCCTTTGGAGATGCATCAAAGGTGGAAGTCAAAGGAATCGGCACGGTGTGTTATTTGCAGAAGGATGGATTGATAGGCTCAGTCCAAGATGTTTACTATGTACCAGATCTCAAGACCAACATTTTGAGTATGGGACAACTCACGGAAAAAGGATTCTCAATGTTATTGAAAGATCGTGAAATGCAGTTGAAGGACAATCATGGGCGCTTGGTTGCGCGTGTAGAGATGGGAAGAAACAGAATGTACAAGTTGAGCTTGCAGGGTATATAAGCGAAGTGTTTACATGTCGACGAAGAAGACAAAGCGATCTTATGGCATCTGTGTTTTGGTCATCTACACAATGGTGGTTTGAAAGAGTTAGTAAGGAAAAACATGGTATACGGGCTTCCAGACGTTGAATATGGGGGGAGATTTTGTGAAGAATGTGTGCTTGGGAAGCAAGCACGAGCCTCGTTCCAAAAGATGGCAGAATATCGATCTAAAGGAATCCTTGAGCTAATTCATACCGACATATGTGGCCCAATCACACCTATGTCATTCAGCGGTAAAAGGTATTTTATTTCCTTTATTGATGATTTCTCACGAAAATGTAGGGTTTATTTCTTGAAAGAAAAATCAGAGGCGTTCGAGGTGTTCAAACGGTTCAAAGTGATGGTAGAGAAGTCGATGGGAAAACACATTAAGGCTATACGATCTGATAGAGATGGCGAGTATACTTCAACAGCTTTCAAGGTGTATTGCTCCTCGGAAGGCATAAGGAGATTTCTTACCGCTCCATATTCCCCTCAACAGAATGGAGTGGCTGAAAGGAAGAATCAGACTATACTTAATATGGTTCGTTCAATGTTAAGAAGCAAGAATTTGCCTAAGGAGTTTTGGGCAGAAGCAGTCCAGTGTGCCGTTTATGTTCAGAATCGTTGTCCACATGTGAGGTTGGATAACGTGACACCACAAGAAGTATTTTCTTGGCTTGGAAATTAAGCAAGAAGAGACGGGTATCTTTGTGTCACAAGAGTCATACGCAAAGGAAATCTTGAAGAAGTACAAGATGGAAAATTGCAGTCCGGTGACAACACCGATGGAGCCAGGCGCTAAACTCTCTAAATTTGATGGGGGAGAGCGCATTGATGCAAACAAATTTAGAAGTTTGGTGGGGAGCTTACGCTATCTCACATGCACGAGACCAGATATTTGCTTAAGTGTTGGAATTGTAAGTCGATTTATGGAGGAGCCAGTTTATATGCAATGGAAAGCGCTAAAGCGGATTCTTCGGTATGTTCAAGGAACAAAGACACTTGGAATGTTTTACTCTAAAGGTGAAGAGTACAAGTTGGTTGGGTACTCCGATAGCGATTGGTGTGGAAATGTTGAAGACAGAAAGAGCACATCCGGATATGTGTTTTTCATGGGAAGTACGGCGTTCACTTGGCTTTCGAAGAAGCAACCAATATAGTAACACTTTCGACATGTGAAGGGGAGTACGTAGCAGCATCGTGGTGTGTGTGTCATGCAGTTTGGCTTAGAAGTCTACTAAGCGAAATGAAATTATAGCAAGAGGGCGCGACAGTCATTAAAGTTGACAACAAATCGGCGATCGAGTTGGCAAAGAACCCGATCAATCATGAAAGGAGCAAGCACATAGATGTTCGGTTCCATTTTATCCGAGATCGTATAAAAGATGGAAGTGTGAAGTTAGTTCATGTTGTGAGTCAAGAGCAAGTAGCGAACATGTTCACAAAACCATTACCGAGGGTACTTCTCGATAAGTGCAAGAAAAGTGTTGGCATGAGAGATGGAAGAGATGGAAGGAGCATTTAAGTTATGGGGGATTTTTGTTGGAAATAACTTAAATGTTGTCATTTGAATTTGTGTTTGAAATTGTCTTAAAAGACAATAATAATTTAGGAGTTATTTTTCAGTTAGTAATGAGAATAAATGGGTAGTAATGAGGGAGTTACGGGAATTGAATTGGTGGTTATGAGTCATGGTAATTAGTAGTATTAATAGGATTAATTAGTAGTTAATATATTGTCTTTTGTAGAGCCTATATAAAGGCCAAGTAGTATTCATTTGGATGCAAGGAAATTACAAGAGAGTGTGTTAATAAAAGAAAGAAAGTGAGTAAGATCTCGAAATATTTTTGTTTTACTCCTTGTTATTTTCTTCAATTACCATGGATAGGAGTCTTGATTCTTTCGTGCCGAATTATTCAATGTACTTTCGCTATTTTTTCAAATAAGTTAACTTACTCGTTAATGACAGTATAATATACTAACTTTTTCCAAATGATTACAACGATGCATCCTTCTAATTTTTTTACTTGCGGCGTAAAATTACTAAGACTATTACGTCAGCAATGACTTTTTTTTTTTCGATGGCGCGGTGCCAATGTGAATCTGATCTGATGTGTCCCTTGTGTAAAGCTGGCAGTTCTTTTAGTTTTTTGACGATGTTAGTAAAAACACAAGTATATATGTTTTCATTATTTGTAAACATTTGGGAATGTAATATGTATTACACTGTCACGAAAGAGTATAAGGAGTATGTTGAATTATTTGAAATTTAAGGTAGTACATTACATAAGTCAATAATTATTCATGCCAATCGAACTCTTACATGTCAGAGGTTTTACTTTTCTTGCAGTGCAATTTATGTAGGTGTGTCATCACTAGAAAATCTATTACCACTTTCGCAATGTTGCATTTCCCGAGGCAGCCTGGTGAAGCTAGACGTACAAAGCGGCACAATAATATGGCGCACATATACCTTACCAGATAACAGCGGGAAAAAGGGAGGTTATGCAGGGGCATCAATATGGAGAAGTAGCCCAGCAATAGATATTGCCAGAGGACTTGTTTATGCAGCCACTGGTCAGCTTTACACAGCCCCACCAGACGTATTGCAGTGTCAAGCGGAGCAGAATACGCAGCCCAAACCATCTGGTCCTGATCAATGCATTGGACCAGATATTCATTTTAATTCGATCATAGCGTTTGAGATGAATTCAGGGAAAGTGAGATGGGCTAGGCAATTAGGGGATATGATGTTTGGACTTTCGCGTGTTTGATTCCTAATAACCCTGATTGTCCACCAGGACCCAATATGGATGCGGATTTTGGAGAAGCTCCAATGTTGCTTACTGTGTTTTCGAATGGAAGGGTTCGTGATATTGTTGTCACGGTTCAGAAGAGTGGCTTTGCTTGGGCTCTAGACCGTGATACAGGCGACATTGTTTGGTTCAAAGTAAGGTCCTTCATTATTTTTGTTGATTACCTTCTTTCTCTAACTTCCACTTCTCACTTAGGTAGCCTTAAAACTATTGAAACTTGGTGAATTTCTTATGAGTTCTACTTCTCACTTCAATCTTCTGTTGATTTAAGTATATAGTTTACAGCTAAATTTTTGTACTTGTCCATCTGATATATCTAAATCTGATGGACATTTGTAACTGTGAGATCGGTAGGGTCCACTACTACTGAATGCACCGTGCAGATTTCACAATCATGCACATGCAACCATTGAATAGACAAGTGTCACATAATATGTCAAAATAGAGGACATGTGACTCCCACACTTGTCGATACTCGTTCCGAGGAGGAAAAATATAAGTTTTTTCCCAATACAATCTTTGCTAAGATTTCAAAACTTAAGTTTTTTCTATAATTTTATGCAGCTGGCTGGCCCAGGAGGGAAGGAAGGAGGGGGAATATGGGGTGCAGCCACGGACGGTAAAATGGTCTATACGAACATAGCCAACAGCGACAAAGTGCGCTTCAAGTTGGCACCGACAAACAAAACCACCACATTAGGTGCATGGGTGGCTCTGGATGCCAACACCGGTCAGATTCTTTGGACTACGGAAAACCCTAGCAAAGAGTTTTCAATGGGACCCGTCACATTGACTAATGGAATTCTCTTTGCTGGATCACCGGCCTCAAATGGCCCGCTCTATGCAATGGATGCTAAAACAGGCACTATATTGTGGTCAGATAATACGAACGCGACCATATATGGTGGAGTATCTGCTAGCTATGGCTGCATTTTTCTTGGCAATGGATATTCAATTGGTTTGGCAAAGTTTCATCCCACTTGGACTGCAGGAACTTCACTCTATGCTTATTGTATTGTTTGAATCGACTTCCGCAATATTTTGCCTAGCTTGTAAAACAGAATGAGGGTCGTTTGATTTAGCTTATTATTGATATGTGCTGATGACTTATTACTTATGACCGATAACTTATGACTGATGAGCTGATGAATGATGCTGTTTGATTTAGTGTTTTTGAAGTGCTGATGAGCTGTCAAAAGTAAGTATGGTACATTTGATTAATAAAATTTGAAAAAGTGCTGAATGAAATTAAAAAGACGAAAATAACCCTTACCATAGATGAGTTAACGGGTTATTCCTAAACTTGACTGCTTCAGGAACTGTCTGCAATTATAGCAAGCATATTCACATATAGGTTTTAAAAAATATAGAACACTTCAATAAATAAAAATACTCGATTATATATATCTGAAGTTTAATTTCCCACCATTCATTTGAAGCATCTACGGTACCCGAAGCGTGATCAATACCAAGTCCAGTTTCTCCATGAAGTAAAGAGCGCCACAAACTCCAATCTTTCTTAAGATGATTCCAATGATTCTTAAATTGTTTTTGCACCCACATTTTTCCGGTTTTTTCATTAAAAGCATTTCTTACATTCTTTCATCCTTCTTTGCTTAAACAAGTAGGTCTGTTTCCAGCTAAAACCTGTTCGGCACAAAGGGTAACAAAAAGTTCATGGAGTGCAGGCTCCCAATTGGCCTTCTCACTTGTTCCTTGTGATGTGCTTGTCATTTTCCCTTTCGATTTCATTTGAGATGTCATTCTTCTTTAAATATCATATAATAATAGTCAGTATTTTTAACACATAAATGCTGCGACAATTCTTTTATTGAATAAGTTTGTTGAATAAAAACAAATGAAAATCAACATCCTGACTCTCAAAACCAATATGGAAAGCATAAAAACAAATTAAATCTCTGTATTTTCAAATACCCTTAATGGGATTTAATTGTGAGGAAGAAGAGGAGGATTTATAAGGGAAACGTGACAGAGAGAAAAGAGGGTTTAGAGAAAATTATTGAGAAATAAAAGAATTAATGAGAGAAATGAATGCATCAAATTGGGCACACTGTGTTTATTCCTCTTTCCATTGAATTTCAAGGAAAGCGCCCACTGATTTAAGTTCTTTCTTGGGTTAGTTTTGTCTACAGGGAATAGTCTAGCACTTTTTTCTTCACATGTTTTTCTGAGTATTAAATTACGGTAAAGAAAAGAATAAAGGAAAATAATCATGAAGATGAAGATGAACTTAGCAGCATTCTACTTCAGTGATCCAACAAAAAATAACAATCAATCCCAAACGAAAATCGATAATTAACAAACAAAAATCATTGATTTAATTAGGAGAAATCGAGAACAAGTTGTAACAGGGGGATCAAATCAAAAAGAAACAGACGGAGAAGATGAAGGATTCGACCGGTACCTGAATTTGCGTCGGAAGGATGCCGGAGAAATGAGAGATTCCGGTGGAGGAGCTCGAGATCTGGCAAGCGACGGAAGAGAGAGAAGAGCGGCGTTGTGGCTGTGAAAAAATGAAGAAGGCGTCATATGAAATGAGAAGGAACCCTATCAATTAAATTGAGGGTAATTTCGGAATAATGAAAAATTCATTAAAGACACTGTTCATGCGTGCATTTACTGTTCAAAATGGGTTTTGGCTTTCAGCACTTCCCTTCCTACTTTTGACTTATGAATTATTTGTGCAATATTGGCATTGTACTCAACTTATGACTTATTTGTCAAAAAATGAAATCAAACAATACATTTTTGACTTATAAAAAGTAATAAGTTAAAAACACTTTTTCAACAATGATACCAAACAGGCCCTAAGAATGTTGATTCTAAAACTATGTAAGATGGTTGAACCATATTCTTACTAGCCAAATATAAGGTGGCTTTTTCTAACATTTCGTAGGCACTAGACGAAACTAAATAATGGACCATAATAACTTTATATTGCTATACACATATATCTATATATTATTAAAAATAGTATTATAGTATAATATTTTAATGTATATATATGTTCATTAGTTGTTCAAATTTTTAAAACTTTATTTATTTTTATTATTCGTTATATTTTTTTCTCACATTAATCAATGAGAAAAAAATTAAACTAACATTTACAAATTGAGAATATGTGTGTAAATTAATTATGAAAATATTTAGAAGTGATATGGCAATGTGATAGATAAAAAATTACAATGAAATTTTAGAAAAATTACTTTATGCCTTCAAATTTGAAAGATATTTATCGATTACGCAATACGAAATTATAGAAGAAGTACTATACCATATGAAAACAATAAATATGAAACAGAGATTATGTATGAAAAATTTATTTATTTTATTTGATCCAGTGAAAGGGAAATCGAGAGAGATGTTATGTAAAATTAAAATTTAAAATTGTAATTAATAAATTTATAGATAAATATAAATATAAATGGATTAGATTGTAGATAACAACAAATGCAAGGTTATAATACCATAATCAATAATTTATAAATAGAAAAAAAAATCTATAAATAGATTTAAAAAATTGTGATTTTTTATGATTTGAATCTATGAGTTATATATAAATAAAATTATGATTCAAATTAAATATCTTACTACCCAACTTTTCTTTACTACTTTACATTTCATACTTATAACACATAGTACTCCCTCTGTCTCGCTACAAACCGCACACTTTCTATTTTGGGCGTCCCATTACAAACCGTACACTTCCTAAAATGGCAAAGAATCTTTACTATTCCCTCCACTCATTCTCTCTCCTACATTATTTTAATACTCACAACACCATTATAATTTACTATTCCCTCCACTCATTCTCTCTCCTATTTTATTTTTACACTCACAACATTTATATCATTATTTTTTTCCTTAATCCCCGCACAAACAGTAACGGTGCGATTACTAGCGGGACGGAGGGAGTACTCCACTATGTAATGTATACTATATAGTATGTTATGAGACAAAGGGAGTAAATATTATACATCTATCAATATATAATAACAAGGTTTTGGATATTTTTTGACCATTGAGGGGCAATTCCGTCTTTTCACGTGGTGGCAAAGTGGCAATTAGCAAGGCAAAAATCCGACGTGGCGAAATGTGATAGGCTGTTTTCTTTTTTTTAAAAAAAACTGATTTGGACACATGTCGGTTGAATGAAGAGGGGCATTTCGGACATTAACTAGGCGCGTGTGGAACACGCGCCAAACAGGGCACGTTATCTCAGCATTTTTCCTTTTTTTTTTTTTTTTAATCCTTGACACATGGCAACACACGATTGGCTGTAGGATTTCAAAAAAAAAAAATTCATCCCATTTCTTTTACCTCAATTATTATATATTAAATTAAATTTTTTTAATTTTTTTTTTACACCAAAATTCATAAAAAAAAATTCTCTTTAAATAGAGACTTCTTTCATTTAATTTGGACACAGAAAAAAACCCACTTTTTTCAATATAATTTTCTTAATTTTCCTTTCTAATTTTTTAATATATTTTTAGTTACAAGTAAGTAAGTGTGAAATATTTTATTTAATTATAAATGATAATAATATTAATAATTTTACTAATCTTGAAAATAAAGAATATAACATTAAATAAAAATGGTGGGGTATAGGATGATTAGTTGGATGGGGTAATATGGTTATTGGGTTTATTTTATTTCGATAGATCAAACAATTTATTTATCTTTTTTTAAAAAAAAAATTAAGCATTGTAAATAAAGTATTTATAAATTTGTTAAATATCTAGCCGTCTAAAAAAAATTGTGTATTTGGCGCCCTTTGATTGGCATGCTGGATTTCATATTTTTTTAAAAAATATATATATATTTCTTTGACCTCAATTATTTTATAATAAATTTATATTTTTTAAAAAAATTTACACCAAAATTCATAAAAAAAATTCTATCTTTAAATAGAGACTTCTTTCATTTGATTTGGACACAGAAAAAAAAACCTCTTTTTTAAATATAGATTTCTTAATTATCCTTTGTTAATTTTCCTTTCTAATTTTTAATATATTTTTAGTGAAAAGTAATTAAGTGTGAAATATTTTATGTAATTATAAATGATAATAATATTAATAATTTTACTAATCTTGAAAATAAATAATATAAAATTAAATACAAATGGTGGGGTATAGGATGATTAGTTGGATGGGGTAATATGGTTATTGAGTTTATTTTATTTTGATAGATCAAACAATTTATTTTATTTTTTAAAAAAAACTTTGAAGCATAGTAAATAAATTATTCAAAAATTTGTTGAATATCTATCCGTCTAAAAAAATTGTGTATTTATAAAAGTGAATATCGAGAAAGATGGCCATCATTTTTAAAATTTTGTTTGAAGTGTAAGTCATTTCATATTGTGGCATAACTCAAAATAGTTGAAGCAAATTTGTCCTAGCATGCCGTGATAGGGTGAAAATTTGGCACATGTCGTACTCGCGTCAACCGAGGCACGTTTACGCAGAGATATTTTCCTTTTTTTTGTTGGGACACTTGGCGGCGTTTCATTGGCTTCTTGAATTTCAAATTTCTTTATTTTTCCATTTCTTTTACCTCAATTGTTTTATAATAAATAAATTTTTTTACACCAAAATTCATTTAAAAAATTTCTCTATAAATAGAGACTCTTTTAATTTGATTTGGACACAGAAAAAAAAACCATTTTTTCAATATAAATTTCTTAATTTTCCTTTCTAATTTTTCAATATCTTTTTAGTGAAAAGTAATTAAGTGTGAAGTAATTTTTTTTAATTATAAATGATAATAATATTAATAATTTTACTAATCATAAAAATAAAGAATATAAAAGTAAATAAAACTGGTGGGGTATAGGATGATTAGTTGGATGGGGTAATATGGTTATTGGGTTTATTTTAGTTCGATACATCAAACAATTTATTAATTTTTTTTTAAACTTTGAAGCATAGTAAATAAAGTATTAATAAATTTGTCATATTTTCTATCCGTCTCAAAAAATTGTGTATTAATAAAAATGAATATCGGGCAAGATGACCATCATTTTTAAAATTTTGATTGAAGTGTATGTCAATATTATAAGAAATAAAGATAATATAAATTGATATTTTAAAAGAGGGATAGGAAGCAGTGGGTTGGGTTTAATAATTTTAAATTTTTCTATCCGTCTCACAAAATTGTGTATTAATAAAAATGAATATCGGGCAAGATGACCATCATGTTTTGGAAGGTGAAGTTATTTCGTCTGGTGATATTGGCAGAAAAATTTTGATACCGAGAATGTCGTTAACACCATCAGACACAAGGATTCCTTTTCGATTTGAGAGGAGGCAATTTTCCTTGACGATCTCATATGCTATGACAATTAATAAAAGTCAAGGTCAATCGTTATCTATTTCTGGTCTCTTACTGCGAAAGCCAGTCTTTTCCCATGGTCAACTGTATGTCGCTTTATCACGGGTCAAAAGGCCAGATGGTCTTAAAATATTAATTTGTAATGATGACAAGTCTTACCAATCTGATGTACGTACTGACAATGTCGTATTTAAGAAAATATTTCATACTGTATAAACGAATAGAGTATTTGGTTTATTTTATTTCAATTTCTGTCTTTTATATGTATAGTAACGCCCCGTGCATCGCACGGGAGTCAATCTAGTATAGAATAACACTAAAACATAAAATTTAATCTTATAGTTTAGAGATAAAATACAAATAAAAAATAAATTTATAAAACTTGTAAAAATAACTTAGAATTGTAGCTTTAATTATTCGAGTTCAAACTTATCTTCTATTTATCTATTTAGCTATTGCTCACTTACAATCAAATCAACACATTTATCATCAAATCAACACTTTACTTATTAAATTATTTTGCACTAATAATTCATATTAGTAAAAAATACAAATATTATACACTATACTGAATAAAATTTGTGCCCATAACTGACGTGGGCCTGAACGGTCATCCATTCTAACCCACCCCTTGGCCGGCCCTGCATATGAGTTTCATAAGAATTGCTAGCAGCAATAGGGCCGGATTATAAACTTAATAGAGACATTTTCCTTCAAATCTCATTTCTTGTGTCCAAGAAAACTATTTTTTATTGGAAAAAATGCAACTATGCTCAAGAACACTTTTCTCTTAAAAAAAAAAAAATTATCTAATTACATTTGTTCGTTAAACACACGAACAAATTTTTTTGACAAATTATTTAAAAAGAATGAAGAAGGATTTTATATGAATAAAAAATGATTTAGGAAAAATGTAATTTAAAAATATTTATTTCCAACAAAAATATACAGTTAAGTAGTATTTAATTATATATTCTTATATATTTTTAGATTGAGGGGTTTAAAACAATAATTATATAATCTTAGTTTTTCTTACAAAAACAAATAAAATCAAAAATATAGAATACAAAGTGATAATAACTTCCATGAGCAAGGTAGATATTGAACATTTAGTTTTTCTAATGATAAAAAAGAACATTGTGTTCCCTTATAATGTTTCTTTTTATAGTAATACAATTTTATATTCCTATATATACTTATATACATACATATATCACTACTACACTTCTGACCTAATGTAACGCCAATTTTCGTTGCATTAAGGCTCAAAAACTAGGGGTGTAAGCGGTTTAGCTCAAACCGCGGTTTGAGATCGAACCGAGCTAAACCGTGGGGTTTAGCTCGGTTTTTTTATTTGAGTGGTTTAGCTCGGTTTGAAAAAATGCCAAACCGAGCGGTTCGGTTTAGCTTGCGGTTTGAGGGTGCCGAGCCGAGCCGAACCGAGCCGAGCTAAACCGTTTAGCTTTCAAACCGAGCTACGAGACCGAGCTACGAGACCGAGCTACGAGACCGAGCTACGAGACCGACCTACGAAACCGAGCTATGAAGTCAAACCAAACCACCATAAACCATAATCCTAACCATTCATTCCAAATCAAATTAATCCCTACCTTTAATTTATTTCAAAACCCTAAAATCTTTAATACATTACCTCTGCCTCTTGGAGAACTTTCATTATATCTCTTTTCCTTCTCTCTCTTCCCCTTCTCTCTCTAAAGTAGATCTCACCATCGCCGCCTCACTCACCGTCATCGCCTCTCACCGTCGCCGCCGCTCACCGTTGCCTTCTCTCTCTTCCCCTTCTCTCTCTAAAGTAGATCTCACCGTCGCCCCCTCACTCACCGTCGCCGCCTCTCTCACCGTCGCCGCCTCTCACCGTCGCCGCCTTCTCACCGTCGAGAACAAAAGTAGAGGTATGTTGTATACACCTAACTTAGACGATACTACCCTTTTTTGTGCTAAAATTGTATCTTTATCCGAAACTTACATTTAGTGGTTTATGTGTTTTCTTCGGTACTTTGCTAGTTTAGATCATTACCAAGCAGTCTTTTGTGGCACATACTCCTAATAGAGGCATAAACCTACCCAGATTTTTGTTCTTATTTTTTTTTTTTTTTGAGGCTTGTATGCTTGACAAGTTGTCAGATGTCAGTACTTTGCTAGTTTTGATTTTTGATCCTAATTTTCGTCTTTAATTTTTTGCTTTCTATAGTCGAAGGCTTGACGGTCGATTACTACGGGAACAAACAATAAAATGCATACATATATTTAGTATTCATATATTTAAGAGAGAAAATTTAACTCGATATTTTTCGTAGTAATTTTACACTGTTACAAACAGGGTACAACTAAGTAAGCAAAGGATGGAGTATTTGGAAATGTTGAAATTGTACATCATAAGTATGCTGTTCAACCAACAATAGTATGTTCCTCATTATTTTTTAAAAGTTGAAACAATACATCAGAACTATGCTCTTAAACAGAAAGCCTATGCTGAGTTCATATATTGCATTCAATAGATGAATTTCAAGTTGAAACAATGAGTGCATGTTTTAGCATTTGTTTTGGGATCTATGCTTATGACAAAATGTAATTGTAAATTTGTTTGGTTGATTCAAACCGCGGTTCAAACCGAGCTAAACCGAGCTAAACCGATTTAGCTCAGCTCGGTTCGAATTTTTTTTTAGCTCAGCTCGGTTTGGAATTTTTCCAAACCGATACTAGCGGTTTGGCTCCTAAATTTGTCCAAACCGAGCTAAACCGAACCATTTACACCCCTATCAAAAACCGTTACATTAGGCCTAATGTAATGCCAAATGGCCGTTGCATTCTCTTGCGTTGCATTAGGTCTAATGCAACAACATAGTAAGCTAATGTAACGCCAGAGCTTTGGCGATGCATCAGGTGAATACCTGATGCAACGCCAATTTTAAAACTATATGAACACCTAATGCAACGCCAAAATGTAGATGAGTACCTAATGCAGCGCCAATTTAAAAAGTAGTTGAATACCTAATGTAACGCCAAAAAGCAGATGCACACCTAATGTAACGGCTGTTGTTATTTAATAGTAATATACACAATTAAATAATAAAAAAAAATATTATATAAAAAATTAATTGACATGATAATTAACATGTATTGACAAACTTCATTCCCGAAAGATAATATATATATGTACACATGACGTGTCATCGACACATACTAATTACATAATATAACCTAACAAGTTTTTAACATAACAAATAAAAGTAGATAAGTTCCGTGGCAAAAGTACATAACAAGTTTTGTGACATCGACACATAGTAATTACAAACACCAAAAGATGCACCAACAAAAGAAAGCCTCCACCATGAACCTGCAAGTGAAAATACAACTAATTAGAACAACAAAACATGGCTGTAAACAAATAATAGATCTGTGACTTCAATGACAAATAATAGCTCTGTGACTTCAATGAATTTTTTATTCCATGCCATCTGGTATAGAAGAGTCAGCATCCGTAAGTTCATATACAGATTCTCATTTACAACTAGTAGCAAAGAATATATTTAGGGTTATTCTAATTTTAACTACCAACTCATAATGTGCCTTATTTAATACACACAGACTTCATTTTCAAGAAGCTTCACAAACATCCACAAACTAGACACTTCTAGTAATTGCAGCCCTTAATGTGTAATAGACAAAAGTGTGCCAATGTTCAAACTTGGTTTACAGGATGCATTGTACAACCAAACAGTGAAACTGCTAAGGTAGTTGTATCTTGGGGTATATATTAGGGTGGATAAATCACATATGATAAAACAGTCATAATTATTAGGTAAATAAGGCCCACAGTTAGAAAAGGAAACATTCCCACTGAATCTCTGAAAGGTCACACACCTTAAAAAAGATCGGGGAAGCCAAAAGGACCACTATGTACCATAGAGAAGCCACAACAGATCCTGACCCTGAAAAACCTGACATTTCTTTTGTTCAAATGCCCCACAAAATAGCCAACAGCCTTCATTGCCACAGCATACATCTCCTTGCCCTTATCAAAAGTCCAACCTTGCTTCTGCATAAAAGACCAAAAGGAGCAGGGACTAATCCATGCCTCAATTCTAGAATGAGTAATGCTAGGGACACAAAAAGAAGCTTACAAATTTTGGGCATAAACTGAGTTGACAGTGTTTGATTGGATACTTAATTAATGAACGGTGGGGCCTACAATCACAAATATCCAATTAAACATTGCCAAATCAGTTTGTGCCCAAAATTTTGAGAACTTCTTTTGTGACTTTAGTATTACTCTTCCACAATTATTTAATCGCTAAAGTTGTTCTTTCATCCTATTCACCAAAAAACAGTAAAGAAACCCTATTTTATGTTCCCAGACTCCCAGCACATAAAACACTCGATACCCATTTTCTATTACCCTGTTAACCACAGAACCAAGTAATTGCATCCCTTAATGTGTAATAGACAAAAGTGTGCCAATGTTCAAACTAGGTAAAAACTAAAAACACACATTCTTGGAAGACAATACTAGGCACTGTAATGTCAGAGGCTTCAAAATATGACTCAGTATAACGCTGGATTTCAAAAGATAAATCAATTATTTTGGAATTCAATACAAGTTTATAGCACAAAAGATACCACTTTGCATAACATTTGATCTTTAATTTCTTTCCCCAATAATGTTCTAATCGGCTGTAGTGAAACTCAAATTTGTGTAGTAGGGGAGATAAAAAGTTGGTCTTACATGGAAGAAGCTCCTTCTGGGTCAGATTCAAGGGGCACAGGGCGAGAGCGAGGGCGAGGGCGAGGGAGGGAGACGGCGACGGTGAGGGAAGGAGACGGCGACGGCCAGGGCGAGGGAGGGCGAGGGTGACGACGGCTTTTGATGTTTGTTTGGTGTTTGAACTGGATCTGGAGACGGGAAGTCAAGGGAACTGACTACTGAGAGAGACGGAGAGGTCACCGATGGGGGAGGGCGGTGATTGCGGTGGGGAATGATCGTCCGAGATTTGAAGGGATTGGGGAGAGACAGAGAGAGAGAGCGACGGGAAGTACTGAAGAATGAAGAAAGGTTGAAGTGAAAAACCATAAAAAATAGAAAAGAGAATGACGGGAACGGCATCGTTTTTTATTTTAGAGGGAAAGTAAATTTTTTAGCCCACCTTAAAAAAAGAAGGGAATTATTTTGGCGTTGCATTAGTAATTTAGCCGTTGCATTAGAAAAATCTAATGTAACGCCAAAAAATCTAATGTAACGCTGAGATCAAAGTCGTTGCATTAATCAAAATGTGTCGTTACATTCGCTCTGTCGTTGCATTAGACTCGTTACATTAGCTCTGGCGTTACATTAGATGCGTTACATTAGCTCTGTCATTGCATTAGATGCGTTACATTAGGTCAAAAATGTAGTAGTGTATATATATATATATATATATATATATATATATATATATATATATATATATATATATATATATATATATATATATATAAATTTATACATCTGTATATATAATAAGCTGGTTGTTAATCACCTTAATTAATTATTTGTATCATTAATATTTTGATTTGACTCAAATTATTTACTATATTATCTCATCATTGACATGAGCTTCTTTACACAATGACATCTCAATAATTTTGATTGAATTTAAAATTACAAAACAAATTATGTTTTCTTTACCTCATGCATTTAATATTGTTTCGTTTTTTTTTTCTTTCAGCATATTTAATTTTAAAATTTTAATTTTATTTGAAGATTAGAAGGAGGGAAATTTTGGAATGAGTGGTGTTTGTTAATGGTGGGTGGAGAGTTGGGTAGCGTTTTAATGATTAGTTTATGGATTGTTGTAATTGTGAGAGATAGGGGTTGATAGATCATTTGGTTTTATAGTTATGGAAAAGTTGTTGTTAGCCCTACATTTTCATTCAAACTTGTTTACAACTTGCACATAGCATCTTGGTACTAACAACTTGAGTTTTCCTATTGCATCTTGATCATTTGCAGGTTGAACTATTGTTGCGTTAACCCTACTTTTTAGGGAACGTGTCAAAATAATAAGAGACCAATTCAACGACGTTTTCTTCACCAAAATACTCAGCAACGGATCACTTTCATCTCCATCAACGAAGTGGCACAAATATCTCCGCAAAGATCAACATGTTTTCCGAGATTCTAGGGCAGTTATTTTCCTAATGTTTTAGCCGTTATTTGAGGTATAAATAGGGAGAAAAACACTTGTATTACACACAATCACATTAGCTTAAGCTCCCTTGCATACGCTCCTAGTCCTGTATTGAAACTCGAGCATTAATCTACCTTTTGGTCAAGGCAGGTTCCTAAACCTCCCGGGGTTTTATGCCGGCGAACAAGTTGTTTAAAGGCTTTCCCTAGTCAACAAATACCTTGTGTTCATTTCTATTCAACTCGATAATCATTGTACCCTGATTCTTATCACTTTAGTCATTTTTCTTGTCATTGGTAACGATTGTTGAAATTTGACCAAAACAATTTGGCGTCGTCTGTGGGAAACTTTGATTATTTGCATAGAAATGACTAATCCGTCGTCCGGCAGTCAAGGTGAGAGAAGTCAGCCACTTCCTAGCTCCGGCACCCAAGGCAATCCATCTTTGAATTCGAAAGCTGTCAATTTGGAGATAATATCCAACATGGTTACTATGTTGAAGAAAGTGAATGACCGTTTGGATGCTCAGGAGCATACAAACACCATGATATTCAATGCTATTGATGCCATGCGTAAAGGGAAGCAAGCTGAAACTCAAGCGTCTACTCCATTTTCACCTTTGTATCCTAGATCTCTGTTTGGTGCAGGTACAGGACCTAGTCATTTTGGAGATATCCCTATGTCCGGCACCTTGCCAGCAGAAAGCACGATCGTGACGTCGATTCCAATCACGCAACCAAGATTCAGCCATACGGCTTAGCCAACTGTCGTCATCTTGCCACACCTATGCCACACCCCCGATGGGGCAAACATGGAGTTTCTTTAATGCTTTTGATACTCCTGAACCTCAGTTTAATAATACTCCTCTTTTTGCAGAGAACCAACTTATTAAGGAAATGCAGACCATAAAAGAGTTGCTTCGAAGTGTACCTGGAGTCAACTTGCCGTATCACCAAGTTTCTCCAACTTGCTATAACGAATCTCGTTTTGTTCCAGCAATTGCTAATGTGGAGATCCCAAAGAAGTTTTCAGTCCCTCATATGAAGAAGTATGATGGGAGCACCGATCCAGCAGAGCATGTGTTGCTATATCAAGAATCAATGGATATTATAAGTATTCCCCCTATTTTTAAAGAAGCATGTTTTTGCAGGAGTTTTGGCTCAACTTTGTCAGGACCAGCCTTAAAGTGGCTAACAGGACTTCCTCTAAATTCTATTTCTTCTTACGCTCAACTTGTCAATATGTTTACTAATCAATTTTCGTGCAACAGGGCATTTGACAAGTTAACTAGTGACCTTTATAGAATTGTGCAACAGCCTAACGAAAGTCTTAAAGAATATTTGCACAGGTTTAACAAGGAGGCAGTGACTATACCCAAATTGGATATGTCCACAGCTACGGAAGCATTCCGTATAGGCTTGAAGAAGAGCTCTCTATTTTATAATGAGTTGGTGATGACTCCTGCGAAACAACTTGAAGAAATCAGAACCAGAGCCTTGCGTTTCATCAGATTGGAGGAGGACTGCCTGGCGATGGGGAAGTCAACTGGGAGGACCCCTACTCCTCTATTTTGAGCCCTCTGACATAAAATCGGATTCCCATCATTATAATTCTAACAGGGGCAAACCCTCTGTTAAATCTGAACCTTCTAAAGTTCATTTTGTAGATGATGATCAAGATGAAGATGATAATGACTATCCTAAAATTTCTGATTACTGCTTTTCTGTGGACATTGCAGGAGTCCTTTGTGCCATGGAAAATCTTGGAGACAAAACGAGATGGCCTAAGAAGAGTGACAAGCCCACAACTTGGAAGGACAAGTCCAAGTGGTGCGCGTTTCATGAGGATTTTGGGCATACCACTGAGAATTGTTTTGCCTTGAGGAAGGAGATTGCTCATCTATTATCCAAGGGTCTTCTTAAGGATTTGTTGGGTAAGAAGAGGGTCAGAAGTGAGTCCAAAGAGCACGATTCGAGGGATCCGGTCCAGACCCGAAAAAGTTGCACCTCCCCCAGCCACCAAGGTAGTAAATGTTATATCAGGTGGATCCCATATTTGTGGCACAACTTATTCTGCAGCCAAGCGTCATGCCAAGAGTTTTAAGGAGGATCAGTCAGAACTGCCCTCAAGATGTCGTGACTTCACCGATGGTCAAGTTATCTCCTTTGAAGATGAGGAAAAAGACAACACGTTGGACCCCCATCATGATGGTCTAGTTGTCCAGGTGCAGATTGCTAATTGTATGGTCAAGAGAATTCTGATTGATGGCGGCAGCTCAGTCAACATAATCTTCACTCATGCTCTGGAAGAGATGGGCATTCCTTTGACCGAAGTTGTGAAGAATTCATCCGTACTGGTGGGGTTCAGTGGTGAAGTGAAGCAAACAGTTGGAGAAATCAAGTTGCCTATCTATTTGGAGGGTATGAACTCTATGGAAAGGTTCTGTGTGATCGAATGCTCATCCTCGTATAATGTTATTTTGGGAAGACCTTGGATCCACAACATGAAAGCCGTGCCGTCAACTTATCACCAGTGCGTCAAGTTTCCAACACCTTGGGGTGTGGCCAAGTTGAAGGGAAATCAGCAGGCTTCTAAAGAGTGCTACAAGGTTAATATGAAAGCAAGTTCAGTTCCTCGTCAAGCATAGCAATTAAAGAAAAAGGCCCAGGATGTTCTTGAAGCAGTGGAGCATGAGACAAAAAGTGTTTCTGTTGATGAGTCAAACCCTGAGGCCCAAGTGCAAGTTGGTACAGATCTTCCATCCGAAATTGAGGAGGAGCTGATTGAGTTCTTGAAGAGTCAGAAGTGTTATTTTTCGTGTAAGCATGAGGACATGACAGGAATAAGCAAGGACATCATTACTCACAAGTTGAACATTGATCCAACCATTCGTCCTGTCCACCAGAAAAGAAGGAAGTTTGCCCAGGAGCGGAACCAGATCATAAAGGATGAAGTTGAGAGGCTTTTGAAGTCCAAGATGATCAGAGAAGTTCAATATCCAAGGTGGTTAGCCAATGTCGTGGTGTTAGAGAAGAGGAACGGCAAGTGGCGAGTATGCGTGGACTTCATAGACTTGAACAAGGCCTGCCAGAAAGATCCATTCCCTCTTCCTCATATTGATTCTCTAGTTGATGAGACAGTTGGCCATGATATCTTGACATTCATGGATGCGTCCTCAGGTTTTCAGCAAATTCAAATGGAGCCCTCAGATCAAGAGGATACGGCATTCATGACTCCAGAAGGTATATATTGTTATATTGCTATGCCATTTGGTCTTAAAAATGCAGGGGCAACTTATCAGAGGCTGGTGAACAAGATGTTCAAAGATCAACTTGGCAAGACAATGGAAGTCTACATAGATGATATGGTGGTAAAATCCAAGCATATTGAAGATCACGTGGAGCATCTTGCTGAGGCGTTCAACATCTTGAAAGCTTTCAACATGAAGCTTAATCCAGCAAAGTGCAATTTTGGTGTTAGAGCAGGAAAATTCTTGGGCTATATGGTGACTAAGAGAGGAATTGAAGCCGATCCCGAACGGATCAAAGCTATTCTCAACTTGGAATCTCCCAAGAATATCAAAGATGTCCAAAGGTTAACGGGTAGAGTAGGCGCCTAAATAGATTTATATCTAAATCATCCGATAAGTGCGGGTTATTCTATGAAGTGCTAAGAAAGAATAAACTCTTCCAATGGGATCGACCAACATGAGGCAAACTTTTAAACAACTTAAAGAATACTTGATGATGTCACCCCTACTTGCTAAACCAGAACGTGGTGAGCATCTTTATTTATATCTAGTTGTATCCAAGAATGCAGTTAGTGCAGTGTTGGTGAAAGAGATCCAAGGTGAACAACATCCCGTCTATTATATAAGTAAGTCTTTACTAGATGCGGAAACAAGGTACTCTCATCTTGAAAAGTTAATTCTAGCTTTAACCTATCAAGCTACTACCAAACCAAGGCGTCATTATTTTGAAACACATTCTATAACTGTAAGAACTAACTATCCTATGAGAAATGTGTTGAGAACTCCAGAAATGTCAGGCAGGTTGGCCAAGTGGTCGGTCAAGTTGAGCACGTACGACATTTCATATGAGCCAAGAACAGCTATCAAATCTCAGGCCCTAGGCGATTTTGTAGCGATTTTAGTCCAAGTTTGCAGCCCGAGGTAGAACTGGAAGTGCAACATCTTTAAGGTAAAATAGTTCCTAGATTTTGGACCTTTGTTTACGAGATGGAGCTTCAAATTCCAAAGGAACGGCTTGGAAATAGTTCTAAAATCCCCTCGAGGTGATATCATACCTCAAGCCGTATCATGTGAATTCAATGCAACAAATAATGAAGTTTGAGTATGAAGCTTTAATTATGGGTTTAACTACAGCTTTAAGTTTAAATATTACTCATATAAATGTATATGTTGATTCCCAATTGCTCCCTAACCATTTCAATGGCAGTTATATGGCGAAGCAGTCCAAGATGACTCTATATCTCCAACATGTTAAAGCTTTGGCTTCAAAATTCATATCATTCTCTTTGGAACAGGTCCCTAGAGAAGAGAATACAGAAGCTGATGCATTGGCCAACTTGGGTTCAACTTGCAAGTCTATGTTGCATACTAATATTCCCATTATTTATGTTAAGTTCTCGGCAATAGACCAAGTTGAGGAAACTCAAGAAGTTACTCAATCTAATGGGGCACAAGATACAAGTCCATCTTGGACCCAACCTATAATTGAGTTCCTTCAACTTGGGACTATTCCGCCAGATATTAAGAATGCTAGATCTTTTAAGATTCGTACTTCAACTTTCGTTTTGATAGATAATGTGTTGTTTAAGAGATCTTTTGCAGGGCACTATTTAAGGTGTATCGATAATGAGCAAGTTGAACCGGTGCTAAAAGAAATCCATGAAGGAATATGTGGAAATCATTCTGGTGGGAAAGCATTGGCATCAAAGGCTCTCAAGACTGGTTATTACTGGCCAACCATGCGTCAAGATTCCATGAGCTATGTGCAGAAATGTGATGCCTGCCAGAGACACAGCAACATCTTGCATCAACCTGCAGAGCCTCTACACTCTATCGTCTCATCTTGGCCTTTCATGCAATGGGGCATGGATATTGTGGGCAAGTTGCCTAAGGCTCCTGGAGGCAAAGTGTTCATGTTAGCAATGACTGATTATTTCTCAAAATGGATCGAGGCAGAGGCCTATGTGCAAGTGAGAGACAAGGAGGTAATTTCATTTTTAAAAAAAAATATTATTAGCAGGTTTGGCGTACCATCAGAGATCATATGTGATAATGGATCCCAATTCATAAGTAAGAAAACTAGAGATTTTTGTGCTCGCTGGGGCATCAAGTTGATCATGTCCACGCCTGTCCACCCTCAAGCCAATGGTCAAGCTGAGTCAAGCAACAAGTTGATCGTGAACAACTTGAAGAAATGCCTAGATCAAAAGAAAGGAAAGTGGGCTGAAGAGTTACCACTTGTACTTTGGGCAGACAGGACCACTACAAAAGGGGCTACAGGTAGAACTCCTTATTCCTTGGTATTTGGAGTGGAAGCTGTAATCCCGGTCGAGGTGACAATCCCAACAGCAAGGTATGGTTTATTAACTCAAGATGAAAATAATCTCTTGCTAACCCAAGATTTAGATACAATTGATGAGATCATGGATTTAGCCAAGATAAGGATGGCAGCCTATCAACAACGGATTGCTAGATCTTACAACAAGAACGTCAGAATAAGAAGATTCCAGGTTGGTGATTTAGTTTTGAGAAAAATATTTCAAAATATAAGAGAATTAAATGCAGGTAAATTAGCTCCCAAGTGGGAGGGACCATATCTCATCGATGTTGAAGCTGGCAAAGGAGCATATTGGCTGTCAACCCCAAGTGGAGAAAGGGTCCCTAGGAGTTGGAATGCCATTCATTTAAAGCTTTATTTTATGTAAGTCAAGTTGTTAACAACTAGACTTCTCAGGTATGATTTAATTTGTGCCAAGTTCATTCGCGTATTTCAATTTTCAATTTTATTAGAAATTCTTACTGACTTAAGCATCGTAGGGGTGTTAGCTACGCTAATACCCAATCCTAACATGAATTTGTTTTGCAAGGTATACAACTTGAACAAGTGGAGTAGGCTCAACATGTTAACACGCTGTAAGTGCTCCAATTTGAGCTTGTTAGAATTTTCGTTAGAAAATTAACGAAAGTTATAACATTACTAACATTCCTAACATTCCTAACTTTTCTAACAAAGTAAGGGTAAAATGGGCATTGCCATTTAAAGTTAAACCAAGAAAAGAATCTCAAAAAGCAAAAGAAATTGGAAAAATCCGAATTAAGAAATTTGAAAAACAGCTTCAGTTTGAATTTTAAAAAGATTATTCTTCCTGTCCAAAAGCCGTATACTTGTAGCGGATGAACGAGTGCACGCGTCGAACCCATCCGCGCGGATCTCTTTGCTTCTCCCGAGAGGGCTATAAGGCCCTGAGCCCTCTCCTCTCGGTCTCTGAGAACACAATTGGATCACAAAGACGAAACTCTGGCGAAATATAGAGAGAAAACAGTGGGAATCCCTAGATTGCCACCATTTTCTCTTGAATATTTCCCAATCTCACTCCAAACACAAATCCAAACACCAAACCTTGATACTCCTCAAGTCAAACACCAAATCTTGATACTCCTCAAGTCAAATTCCAAGCCTAGGAAGATAGGGTGTCACCATTGGTAAATCCCTCCTTCTCAAAACCCTAAAATCTTCTTTTAACTTCTTGATCATCTTGTTCTTCTTACTTGGATCTACTTGATGTCTAGTTTAACTTAAGTTTTGACCCAAGATGGTCATCTTGAAGTTCATCTTCATGAATGACCATCTCAAATGGTCCACATTTTAAATCTTTAGTTGTTTTTTCTCTTTAAATTCATCTTTACAAAATATCCCCTTTCCCTTTGCAAAGGACATGTTTAAACCCCATAAATTCCCCAAGGATGACTTGAATATGATAACCACTTAACAAAAAGTAGTGGTATCAAGTCTAGGGATGAAAATGGGGTGAACATAGATGCAAATCCCCCAAAAATCACATTTTCCCTCAAGAACATCTTGCTGTCCAGTAGCATTGTTCTGAGACCTCAGTCCATTTTCCTATTTTTTGGACCCAGTAAAACTTGGAATTGGGTGTTGACTACAAAATACTTTTTGTAGCCAACATCCATATCTTTCCAGACACATTTTTATTTTATTTTTTGAGTGAGTAAAAATCCTTTTTTCAATTTTTCTTTTAGAGGCCAGTTCATCAGCTTCTGGAAATCCAGATTTCACATCTGAGATTTCCAGAAGGTTTTGACCCATCAAATTACTTCAAAAATGGAAATTTCCTTTGCAGAAACCCTATTTAGGGTGTTTTAAGCAACTTTTATTCTCGGACTTTCCCCAGATTCTGAGGTTTTGAAGCCTTTAAGTCCAATTCAAAGTCAAGGGTCAACTGCCTTCTTTCATTCTGGCAGAATTGCTTTTCAAATCCAAAAATCATACCAAAAATCTTGGGGATTGTTCAAAGTCTTATAAAGAGTTCCCCATTTTTGTTTTTCTCAGTTTCAACTCATTTTGGCCAAAACACACACACACACACACACACACACACACACACAACAAAGGATTTTGAATGTTTGGAAGACTCGTTTTACGAGGCATTCCGGGTGCACACTAACGTCATTCCCGGCGTGTAACATGACCTCCGAACCCAAATTTCTGATCTCGGGCATTTTTCAAAGTTTTGGCCCTTAAAACAAAAATGGCGTGGCGACTCCGTTTGATTTTCAAAAAAAAATCGGGTACATCACACACGCCAGTACGGCTCCAACATGTTGAGACCTAAATTGGAGTAGGTCGAACATGTCAACACGCTAGTACGGCTCCGACATGTTTGAACCTGAGGAAGAAAAGTTCAACATGTTAACACGCCGGTACGGCTCCAATATGTTGAAACTTTAGCTGGAGAGGGATGGAACATGTTGACACGCCAGGACGGCTGATACATGTTCTGTTTCTTCAAACGACTTACCTCTATCAAAGGTACATATTACTTATGGTTAAAAGATTTACATCTTTTCTAAAGATTTAAGGTTTTGACACCTTCGCCTGGGCGCACGATTTCACACTTATTCAAGTTGTGACTGTTGGTTGTAACATTAACATGTTACCTACTGTTTATAACATCAACATGTTATCTATGAACAAGCAAGTATTTCTGAAAAGCCTAAAATACTTTTATAAACTTTGAAATGTTCCCAAAAGATTTTTGCAACTAAAGGACAAGTTGGGTAAGCCAACCAATCCCTTAAAAACCTAAGAAAGCTTGGAGTACTAGACCAACCTAGTACCCCCAAATAAATTATTTTAGACTCTTATGAGCCATTACATACCAAAATAAACTTGTTTTGGGGACATACCCCCATTTGATGCCCACCAATGGTGCGGCAAGTAAGCAAAAATTGTTTTTGTTTCTCCTCCTTCCAAACTACTTTAAAAACTTTCAAATTGTTTAAACATTTTGGCCTGCTGCCGCTGGTGTTGTATTTGTTTCCTTCTCTTGATCCTTTTCTTCAGCTTGAGTAACCACTGCGGTACTCAAAATGTTGTTAGCATCCTCAACCAGTTGGTTAATAGCTTCAAGGGCTGGTGAGTTCACCTCCTCTCCGTCCACTGGTTCTCCAATGTGGTCTTCTAAAGTTCTTTTCTCCTCCTCCAAGTCCCAGGTTGGAGCTTGTCCGTTCCTGTACTCCTCCATAAGTTGAATTCTAGTTTCCAGCAGTGCCTTGGTAGTATTGAACTTGAAGTCTTCCCTCGCCACTTCAAGCTCTTGTAAATGAGCTTCATTCTCCTTCGTCTTCTCAGCACAAACATTCACCAAATCCTTTCTCAAAGCACCAATAACTTTCTTCAAGCTCTCTACCTAGCTATCCTTCATTTTGGTTTCTTTCCTTGCCTCCTCAGCTTCATGACTGTATCTAGCAGCCTTGACTTTCAACAGATTAACTTGGTCCAAAAAAGCACCAAACTCTCCCCTCATCTTCTCCACATTCAACATATCTTCAGTGACTTCACCCTCCGCCAGCTTCCTCTTCTTTGATTCATCCTTCTTCTTGGATGCGCTTACTTTTGAGCTGGATACCATAGAGTTGGGAGTCAGAGGCTTACCATCTTTCCTCATAGATCTCTTTGCTTTGGCTTCAGCAAGCAGGTCTGAAGCACTCACAGTGGCTTTAGAACGAGTAGCTGTGACAAAAGGACATAGAGTCAGAACAACTTGAAAGGGTTAGAGAAAATTGGAGATAGGAAAAACTTTAAGAGGTTAGACCTGTAGACATCTCGATGGAAGCTGGTAGAGACTCTTCGGGGTTAAGTTCTTCTTCTAGGTTTGCAGAAAACAAGACCGGGAATGCTTTGAAAGACCTAACCGATGGATCCAACTCGTAGATTTTTTCACATTCTCCTCTGTCCCCTCTTTTTCTGGAAAAAGCACGCTCAGTTTGGCAGCTACTACAAAGAAAATTCAAGTTGGTTAAAATCAGGGGTACAAAGATTTTAAGAAATGTGTGAAATCAAAGGAAAAATTCCCCTACCTTGGGACCTCCACTTCGATATCACACCAGCTTCTTGTCCTAGGCTATCTTTCCTAGCAAAAAAGAACTTGTTCCTCCAACCTCTGTCAGCAGGGTCATTGTTCGAATCTAAAATAGGGTCACCACCAGTCTTAACTCTAAAACCAAACCTCCCAAGGCCAAAACCCCTTATATCAGTAGTATAGGCAAGTTCTTCTAAACCAACATTCAACCCATTTTCCTCATTTAACCTAACTAGGGTTTGTAAGCATCTCCAGCCTTGAGGCATGATTTGGGCATAGTTGAGTTTTGCGGAGGTAAAAAACCTAGTAATTAAGTATGGGAAAGGGAATTTTAGGCCAATAACGAAAGGATATTCCGGGAAGCACACCCAATCGGGGGAATAGCACTCAGAGGTCAAGTCGGGGTGGGTGAAAAAGATGGTTTCATATGGCATTGCGTGATTTTTCTTAATAATTTCCAGGTTGACCTTAGGAATCAAGCATTTTTCTTTGTCGGGTTCTTTCAACATATTTTGAGTTATAAAACCCTCCGGCAAACCTTCGTCACTTTCGATTATACTAACCCTCTTTCTTCCCATTTTACAAACTTGAAGAAAAATTACCAACAAAGAAATTGAAAAAGGACGGGGAACTCACCAGAAATTTCTCTTGTTTTTCTTCTTACTATTCTCCTTGATTTTTCTCCAAAATAAAACCCTTGTTATTTGAAAATTTTCGGTGAAAGGGAGAGTTGGGGAAGAAGGAGTCTAATTTATGGAAGAAGTTGTAAGCGGTTGGGAAACTAAAAGAAGCATCATGACCTTTTGCCTTGAAAATAGCCAAAACCGTCCCATAAAAAACTTTTCATTTAAAATTGCCGTACTCTTTATCTATTTTTGGTAAACTTTTTAAAAAAAAAAATTGTCTCTTTATATTCTTTTTAAAATTCAAAAAAGTTTGGAGGCAATTGTTAGGCCCTACATTTTCATTCAAACTTGTTTACAACTTGCACATAGCATCTTGGTACTAACAACTTGAGTTCTCCTATTGCATCTTGATCATTTGCAGGTTGAACTATTGTTGCGTTAACCCTACTTTTCAGGAAACGTGTCAAAATAATAAGATACCAATTCAACGACGTTTTCTTCACCAAAATACTCAGCAACGGATCACTTTCATCTCCATCAACGAAGTGGCACAAATATCTCCGCAAAGATCAACATGTTTTCCGAGATTCTAGGGCAGTTATTTTCCTAATGTTTTAGCCGTTATTTGAGGCATAAATAGGGAGAAAAACACTTGTATTACATACACAATCACATTAGCTTAAGCTCCCTTGCATACGCTCCTAGTCCTGTATTGAAACTCGAGCATTAATCTACCTTTTGGTCAAGGCAGGTTCCTAAACCTCCCGGGGTTTTATGCCGGCGAACAAGTTGTTCAAGGACTTTCCCTAGTCAACAAATATCTTGTGTTCATTTCTATTCAACTCGATAATCATTGTACCCTGATTTTTATCACTTTAGTCATTTTTCTTGTCATTGGTAACGATTGTTGAAATTTGACCAAAACAGTTGTAATGTCATAATTTCTGTATTTATTATATTTACAAAGAAAGATCGAGAGAAATGTATTTGATCACTATTATTGACCGAGAAAATATAGGCGGAAAAAGAAATACACTTCAGTTTTTACTTAGTAATAGATATCACAAGTTACCCTACATAATAGCTTGTTCACGCACCGGAGATGACCAAACAGGCCTGAGACCGCCAAGCCTGCCCGACGGCCTGGGGACTATATATGGGTTGAGATATCGTTTGGTGATCCAAAAAAGTTAATGAAAATGATGCACTATTTCGGGGGTATTTTTGTCAGTTTTCCACAATATACTCTTTCCGTCCCGCCCGAAAGGGCAAAATTTGTGTCTTGCACGAGAATTAAGAAAAGTGATGTAGGAAAGAGAAAAAGTGTATAGTGGAATAAATGTTGTGAGTGAAAAGTGATGTAGGAAATAGAGAGTATGATAGGAAATAGTTAGTGGATATTTATTGTGAGAGTATGACAAGTGGGCCCCACAAATAAAAAAATAATAAAAAAAATTTCATTTTTGGGTTGTGTCCTTTTAAATGAAATACCCAAAAAGAAAATTTGTGTCTTTCGAACGAAACTGAGGGAGTAATGAAAAATGATTTAGACTTGGTCAATTGTGCAACTAGAAAAGGCTCGCGGGGTCTGTCTCGGGCGACCCTGTTGGACAACTCCGGCCCTAACACACCCACCTACCAGTGCTCTACAAGGTACCAGCACTGAGTTTTGGCCCCAAATTTTCTCTTCTAGAATAGGCTAGATGCAGGAAAGGGCCACAAGCCCGAAAGGCATCAATGAATCAAAGAGTGACTGGACTAGGCCAACCAGGTCTAGGACTTCTGTCTAATAATTACAATACTAGTTAAGTCCATGAGGGATGGACCAACTAGTTCGTAACTGCTCCCTCCGTCCCGTTTCAAAAAATGAATAATTTAAATGGTTTTTTTTTAACTTTTATTTTTAATAGAAAAAATTATAAATATTTTTTTGTTATTCACTTTCAAAATTTTAATTTTGCAAAAATATATGAACCATGAAAAAAGAAATTGAAATAAAAAGGACTTTTTACCAAAAACTCACTCAAAAACATGCTATTTACAAAAAAAAACATGTAAGTTGTGATTTTACAAAAAACTATTTAGCTAAATATGAATATTACAAAAAACTATTTTGCACACAAAACACACACCCATCTCTCTTTACCCTCTCTATATTTACCCAACCCAACTCCGGTGACAAGCTTCCCTCCGGTGACCACCTTCCCCACCTCCGGCGACCACCTCCGGCGAATACTTTGCAGCAAGCTATTAGCTTAAAATGGACCGCCGCTAATATTACGTCTGCCCAGCTTAAAAACTCACCTACTTAATTAGCCGTGTGACATTAGCCTTTGAGACTTTGAGTTAAACCCCACTTGTCTTGTAGTTGTTCTTATTCACAAGAAAGATCATAATTAAAGTCAAATAATCAGGACTTTCATTAGCTTCATTATTTTTATAATTATTTGATGTTTTCTAATAGGACTCCGTATTAGAAATTTTCTTTAAGATCGGTCTTGCCATCATCGTGTTCACAAGCTGCTGAAATGAATATGGTTACTTGGGTTCTTAGCAGTCCGTCTTTTCTGTTCTTTTTTTAATTGTTTTTCACTTCTCCTTAATTTTCAGTGCTACATATTCTGTTTTTGCAGGTGTTTGTTTTTCTTAAATATTGCACTCTGGTTGTTGTGCTGCAATTCACCAGATCTTTTTGCTTGAATAAATATCTTGAAGATGTATCCTTAATCATTTGTATCAGTTGTTTATCAGTTTTTATCAGTTGTTTATCATTTGTATCAGTTGTTTATCAGTTATTTTATCAGTTGTTTATCATTTGTATCAGTTGTTTATCAGTTTTTATCAGTTGTTTATCATTTGTATCAGTTGTTTATCAGTTATTTTATCAGTTGTTTATCATTTGTATCAGTTGTTTATCATTTGTATCAGTTGTTTATCAGTTATTTTATCAGTTGTTTATCAGTTATTTTATCAGTTGTTTTTATCAGTTGTTTATCATTTGTATCAGTTGTTTATCAGTTATTTTATCAGTTGTTTATCAATTATTTTTATCAGTTGTTTATCATTTGTATCAGTTGTTTATCAGTTGTTTTTATCAATTGTTTTTATCAGTTGTTTATCATTTGCAAGGAAGTGGTATCAAGAGGCGATGATTTTTAGATTGTTGTTGCTATGAGATGGATTGTTTTCACTAAATGATTTTTTTTTAAAATTGTTCATGATCAATTATATTTGTGCAAAACTTAAAGTTTGAAAATGAATGACAAGATTGTTTTACATTTTATGTTTATTTTTTTTATTTTTTTTAAGAAAATAGTGCTTTCAATTTACAAAAGTAGTTTTTTGTAATATTTATAAAAGTTTTTTGTAATTTCCATCTTGTGTGTATTTTTTTGTAATTTCCATCTTTTAAAATGAGTTTTTTGTAAATGCCCCAAAAAAAAATTCATTTAGTGACCTGGTTTTATGGTAAGTCGTGACATTAAAATAAGGCATTACCAATCTCACATCACAATATTTTCATTTGTCTATTTATGCAAGAATTTTGACTTTAAGGAAATGATTACAAATCCATCTACAATAATAAACACAGCTCATGGGACATTTTTTTATTTTTTTTCAACATAGGCTTCCTACTTAACACAAAAGACAAATAAATGAAATATTTAATAATCATACTTTTGTATTAAACTTTTTATTAATTAATCCGCAGAATTGAATTGAAGATGCAAAAATATTCCATTACAGAGATTCAGTAGGAGTTTGCATTTGTTAATTTACAACAGTTTTGTTCCATGTGCACATGGTAGGTAGGTAGGTGCATTTCACAGCGGCTTCTCAGAAACAATAACATTCCAATATACTAATAACAAAAATAATAGATATTCATTTTAGGGCGGAACGAGTAATAGTTTTTGGGGTATTTTCGTAATTTTTACTTAATTAATTAGGGTTATTTTCGTTTTAGGGTTTTGAGACATATTATAAATACTACTCCCTCCGTCCCACGTGAATGCAAACTTATTTCTATTTTGGTCCGTCCCACGTGAATGCAAACTTCCCAAAATGGCAAAGAATATTTACTATTTCACCCACTCATTCTCTCTCCTACTTCACTTTTACACTCACAACATTCTCTTTCCTCACTATTCCTCCCACTCATTCTCTCTCCTATTTAATTTTTCATACTCACAACATTTAACTTTTTCTCTTTCTTACATCACTTTTTCTTAATTTCCACATCCAAAAAGTTAGTCCACATTCACGTGAGACGGAGGGAGTATATTTTTAGAATTTTGAAGACAATTTTTGTCGTTTGATATTGAATTTTATTTTCAATTTCCGGTACTCATTAGAGTCAACGAAGATTGAAAATCAATTATCGTTAATCGCGAGCGATTCAACACTAATTGATTTTATCCTTAAGTCTTATGCAACGTCAGTTGGTATCAGAGTTTCGTTCGTTGCAGGAAGAATGATACATGGAAAGAAGGCAAATGTGAAAGAGACCTACGAACGTGAGGAGGATGTGCTAGATAAGTGTATCGCACAAGTCGTAGATCAACGCATATCGGATCCTGAAAAACATAGTTCAATAATTGATCTCTTCGGGTTTTGTTTTTTAATCTTCAAGTCCAAAAGTTGTTGTCGATTGGTCAAAACCTCTCATATTGGATGAGTGTCATTGTGAAATTTGTCAAGTGTTGATATCCGATCCTATTCGTGTTAAAACAATTGATCTTGAAATTTCACAAAATCAATTGATGTAGTAGTTTGAAGCTGTTAACTTTGATCATCATTGCGAAGATTTGTTTGACACTTATACAATTATACCCCCGTTCTTCTATTTTGTGCATCCTCGTAAATTCATTATTGAGTATATTGTCTCAACTCAATGGAGTGATATGATGGATACTGTTACGAATGCAATAAAATTTAAAGTTCGTCAAGGGTATAAAGTTACTTTTGAAGATGAAGTTCATTTTGAAAACGTGTTTAAAGTCATACTAAAAATTTGAGGGCAAATTTTCTTCGAGCAACAGAGAATGATGGAGATCAAGATAGTGATTTATTTAGTTTTAATTTTAATTATTATTATGTATTTTTGGATTTATATTTAGTTAGTGATAAATTCGTATTTTAGAGTAGATTAATGCAAATTATGAGATTTTATTTTTTTATTTAGGTTATTATATAGATTAGGGTTATTTTTAGAGGTGTTCTACTTGATTTTCATGTGTAAGGAGTTATATAAAAGTCAATGAACACACCAAAAGTGTCAAAGTTGGGCTTAGCAATAAAGCCCAATCACAGATAGCATTGGCACCCGCATTCTAATGAGACTGATCCAATCAGAACAAGGCCCAAGGCCCATCTCACACATCAGTCGACTAAGCCCATGGTCCGACCTACAGGTCCCGACCTAACTTAGTCCGACTTCATGATCCATGCTACAATTCGGGTACGAACCATGCTCTACCCGACAGTCAGGTCGACCATTCCACGAGTGGCGACCTCGACCTAAATTAACAAGTGACGACTTGATACTTGCAGGCGTATTTGGTTGAACTATTCTCATAACCACATCCCTACAAACCAGGGGACCGTTATAGACACGTTCCCATTACCAATAACCGCCGCTACAATCACGGAGCACATGTCGCCTCCCCAAAAATACATCACTCTTGTCTATAAATACTTCATCACTACCAAACGGTAAAGGTAAGCTGCCATTTTGTATTACTGAGTTCATTATTCAATACATTTTGAACTTTATACAACTGTTATCTTACTCTCACGCCGAGCGTCTTCGCCGGAGACACATCACGGCTAGTCGTGGGTTACGTTTTGGTCGAAGCCGGGTGATCGGTCTGCCACGTGGAGGAAGATTGATAAGCACATTTCCTGCGGCATCGGTTTGGTTCCATTGCCGGGAAAGTGCTTTAAACTTGACCTCGAAAACTCCATCAACTGCAACAATGGTGACTTCGAGAAGGACACGTATCCAGAGGCTTCACTTGGGCATGACGAAGTAAACAACAACAACATGAACGCAAATGCTGAAAACTTGAACTTGCCTCCTCCCCCACCAAATCGTCCTCATGGTAGAGCCACACGCTCTACTAGTGTCGTTGACGGCAGGGGATTGCCTGACACAAGGAGAGGGAAAAGACATATGGATGGGCAAGAAGTTCCACCTCCTCCAAAGCGTCCAAATGCTCAGGTGAATGTTGGAAACAGGGCAGGTCCCTCCACCAACCCCATGAGCAAGAAGGAGATGATGTTGGAACGAGCCCAGATTCTGGCCGACTTGATAGCCATGGAGGAGGCAGAACAGGCCGACATACGCTCTGAGAGAGTGGTGTTGGTGATACCACTGTTGGGTTTCAAGGATCCATGCGCAGCGGAATTTTAGCATTAATAACTTAAAACCCATGAGCCTAAGATCCGTTCTATACGATTAAATTGAATTCCTACGAGATAGATTTACCAACCTTAATCGCTTTCCGGTTTTGATCTATCGAACGTATAATTATGTGATTCGTAATCACAAACTTTGATCTTCAAATCTTCGAATCTTCAACTCCTTTGGATCTTCAGATTTGAACTCTAGGCCTTTGATTTGTTTGAACAAATTAAGACCCTCTTTTGGTAATCCACACAAATATGAATGTCGAGAACGATTCTCGAATTGGGAATTGCTAGATTCCAAAAACTTATGGAAGAATATTGAGAGGATTTTGATTGTGATTTTTATTGAAAAATTTCGGCTAAGCTTTAGGGTTGACAGCCCTCTCATATTTATAATAGCATCAATATGTTTCCTAATCAAATTAGGAGAACAGGCTGTCACCCACGCACGGTGGCTCAATATGTCGCGCGGTATACTTAGCCATTTGGCTAAGTATGTCGCGTGACAAATAAGCCAGTTTCAGTGACTCTCAGTCATTCTTCCTCTAGTTTCAATCAAAACATTCTAAGTGTGTGTGACCCAATAGGATTGTATTATGTTGGCAATGAGTCCGATCACATCGACCCTCATAAGACATAAGCGGACTCTAGCAAGCCATTATGTCTACCCAAATAATACAACATAAGAGTTCATGCTTCCATAATAGTAATAGTTTCACAATCCCTTTGTCACACGATGTCATATTGAACATAAGTCATGGTCATTGTCAACTTACATTGTTCAATGCTTTCTCGATTCCGAATATGTTGATCAACCAAGTATCCATGATCTCTATCATGTTCCTTGAGTGTGGCCACACATTTCATCAACACTATTCTACGAGGGGCCCAAGCCAACATCTCTCTTACGAGGGACAAATCCCATCTTGACTTATCATTCTTCCCTACAGGAATCCCATAATGCCAACATAGTCCTTATTGCTACCCGGTTAAGGATAACTTTAGACTACATCTAACAACACGTTCATCAAGTGGAAGACAATGATAATCTCAGGTCTAAGGATTCTAATGACACTATTATTTTGAGATTTGATTATGACATTTGACCATGACATAAATCTCAAGCGGGTCAAGTCCAGTCACTTGTTCTCTAACAAGTACCCATAAATCCAATGTGCATCTCTATGCAAATAATCATAATATGATTATCCATTAGCATTTATACTAGTTATTTACAAGTTGTAATGTGCATCTTCATGCATATGATCATCTCTATGTTCATCCATTACCAACTTTCACTAAATAACTAGGGACACGGATTAATATAATAAACATGCAAAACATATATTAATCAAAATAAAATTTCTCTTTTATTAATGATAAAGACGATACATAAAGGTTTATAGAAACTATAAGCCTAGGGCACAAACACTAATAGCTCCCACTTGCACTAGGCCCAATCTCCCATGTATCGTATACCCATGGACCTAACATGACCATCATGCTTTGCTTGTGCTAGCGGCTTTGTAAGTGGATCGCTAATGTTGTCATCGGTTGATACTCTGCATATCTTGACATCTCCTCTTTCTATGATTTCTCGAATCACATGGAAACGTCTAAGAATGTGTTTGGATCTTTGGTGTGACCTTGGTTCCTTTGCTTGTGCAATGGCACCATTGTTGTCACAGTAAAGCTCTATCGGATTAGTGATGCTTGGAACAATTTCCAAATCACTAACGAACTTCTTGATCCAAACTGCCTCTTTAGCTGCATCGGATGCTTTGCTATGTACTCGGCTTCAGTTGTAGAATCAGTGTGGTACTTTGCTTGGAACTCTTCCAACAAACCGCACCTCCGTTAAGCATAAACACAAACCCCGATTGCGACTTAAAATCATCTTTGTCGGTTTGGAAGCTAGCATCTGTGTAGCCTTTTACAACAAGATCTTCTTCCATTCCTCCAAAAACCAAGAACGCATCCTTAGTTCTTCGTAAGTACTTAAGGATGGTCTTGACTGCTATCCAATGGCTTTCGCCCGGATTAGATTGGTATCGACTCGTGGTGCTCAAAGCATACGAGACATCCGGTCTAGTGCATATCATGGCGTACATGATGGATCCAATTGCCGAAGCATACGGAATCGCAGTCATTCTCTTTTGCTCATCAATAGTCTTAGGACATTGATTCTTGCTAAGAGTTACGCCATGACCTCTTGTGCAAGTTCCCTCTCTTAGAATTTTCCATCTTGAATCTTCTAAGGACCTTGTCAATATATGTACTTTGACTCAAACCAATCATCCTTCTAGATCTATCTCTATAGATCTTAATGCCAAGAATATAAGAGGCTTCACCCATATCTTTCATTGAAAAACACTTTCCTAACCAAGACTTGACGATGAAGTGCGGGAATGTCATTTCCAATGATTAAGATATCATCGACATACGATATTAGAAAAAGCACTTTGCTCCCACTGATTTTCTTGTATACACAAGGTTCATCTTCGTTTTTGATGAAACCAAACTCTTTGACCGATTCATCAAAACGTAGATTCCAACTCCTAGAAGCTTGCTTTAATCCATATATGGACCTTTGCAACTTGCACACTTTATTAGAATTCTTTGGATCGACAAAACCTTCGGGTTGTGTCATATACACATCCTCAAGTAACTTTCCATTTAGGAAAGCTGTTTTGACATCCATTTGCCATATCTCATAGTCATAATATGCGGCTATGGCAATCAGAATTCTAATAGACTTAAGCATCGCAACAGGCGAAAAGGTTTCATCATAGTCTATACCATGAGTCTGCCTATATCCCTTTGCTACAAGCCTAGCTTTGTAAGTGTGCACCTTCCCATCCATGTCGGTCTTTTTCTTGAAGACCCACTTGCACCCTATGGTTTTTGCACCTTCGGGTGGATCAATCAAGTTCCAAACTTGATTATCATCCATGGAATGGATTTCGGACTTCATGGCTCCAAACCATTTTTCCGAATCCGGAGCGGACATCGCCTCTTGATAGGAAGTCGGTTCGTCATTCTCAATGACTTCCACTTCATTACTTTCCGATACAAGAAATCCATATCTCTCGGGCTCGGATCGTAACCTATCAGTGAATATTGCTAAGAGAAATACCATGACCCATTGACAAGCTACTCTTCTTAGACTCTTCTAAGAATCTTGTCAATGTGAACACTTTGACTCAAACCAATTTATCCTTCTAGATCCATCTTTATAGATCTTGATGCCAAGGATGTAATCGGCTTCACCCATATCTTTCATTGAGAAACCTTTCCTTGACCAAGACTTAACAGTCTTAAGTGTCGGAACTTGTTTTCCAATGAGTAAGATATCATTGTAATAAAACAATAGAAATAATATTACGCTCCCACTGAATTTCATGCATACACAAGATTCATCTTTGTTCTTTGATGAAGTCAAACTCTTTGACCAATTCATCAAAACGAAGATTCCAATTCCTTGAAGCTTGCTTCAATCCATCTCATGGATCTTTGCAACATGCATACTTTATTAGAGTTTCTTGGATCGACAAACTATTCGGGTTGTGTACTCTACACATCCTTAATAATCTTTCCATTTAAAGAAAGTCGTTTGACATCCATTTGTCATATCACATAGTCACAATATGTGATAATGGCAATTGAAAATCTAACAGACTTCGACATTGTAAGCTGGCGAAAAAGGTTTCAACATAGTCAATACTATGAATTTGCCTAAATTCCTTTGTTACAATCCTTAGTCATGAAAGTACACACCTTCCCATCCATGTCGGTCTTGAAGACCTTCTTGCATCCCATTAGTTTTTACACCTTGAGTAGCCCAATCAAGTTCCAAACTTGATTGTCAAACATGGATTGTAATTTGGATTCCATGGTTCATAACCATCTATCCAAATTAGGAGGGGACATCGCTTATTGATAACAAGTAGGATCGTCATTCTTAATGACTTTCACTTTATCACTTTCCGCGAGAAATCATTATTCCTTGAGTTCGGATCGTGACCCATCCAATCTACGATGGACTTGTGCATCTTGAACCGGTTTCACAACTCCTTTGTGAACTTGGTTACTGTCTCTACTTGGTTCCATATTATTTTCGGGTTCTTGAACTTCTTTCAAGATTAATTTTACTCCCACTAGATTCTTTATTGAGAAACTATTTCTCAAGAAACAAATCGTGTAGAGCAACAAAACATTTTGTTCTCTTTGTGATTGTAAAATCAATATCCGAAAATAACCTTGTTAGATTTGGTGCTAACTTATAAGAGACAAGTCTCTTTACATAAGATTCGCAACCCCAAATCTTCATGAAAGACAAACTAAGTTTTCTTCCATGCCACATCTCATGTGGGGCCTTAGGAACCGATTTAGTAGGGACTCGATTCAGTGTAACCGCATTATTTCTAATGCATATCCTCAAAAGGAAATATGAAATAGGAAAGTCGATTGACATATCATCGAATGAACCATGTCCTACAAGGTTCAATTCCTCCTTTCGCATACACCATTCATAGTGGTGTTCGGTGTGGAGTCAACTCTTGAAACAATTTCATAGTTTTGAGATGATTGTCAAACTCTTGGCTCAAATATTCATCACCTCGATCTAATCGAAGTACTTAACAGCTTTACCAAGTTGTTTTGTACTTCATCTTTGAACTGTTCAAAACATCTCAAACGATTCACCTTCGAACTTCATCAGATAGACATAGTCATATCTAGATAAGACTTTAGTGAAATGTGATGAAATACCGAAGTCTTCCCCTAGCAATGCTACTTAACGAGTCCATATACATCTCATGTATAATGACCGATAAGTCACTAGCCCTCCCACTACTCTTAGTGTAGGGTGGTTTGATCAATAATCTCAATAAACAAGATCCACATTCCTCAAATGATTCATCGTCATATGAGTCTAAAAGTCCATGTTAATGGAGTTTGGATATATGTTTCTTATTTATTTGACCAAGCCGGCAATGCCATATGAACGCGTTGTTCATATTGTTCGGTTTAGATTTCCATTTATATTATAGATATCTTCAACATTATTTTGTATCTTATCATCACGGATATGAAGACCATTCAATGACATATGCATTATAATAAGGCATATCATTAAATAAATATAAAACTTCTTATTGAAAATAAGAAAATTATATCCTTCATCATCCATTTAAGAAACAGAAATAATACTCCTACTCAAATTCGGAACGTAGTCATACTTGTTCAAAACAAGTACTACTTCACAAGGCAAAGTGACTTCATAAGTCCCTTATGGCTAATGTTGCAAACTAACAAAGTTATTTTAAAATCGCAATTAGAATTTGTGTTTGTGCTTATTAGAGGTGCAGTTTTGATTGGAAGAGTTCCAAGCAGAAATTGTAGCCGATTCTACTACTAAGGCCATACTTTAGCAACATATGATGTAGTTTGAAAGAGGCGATTTGGATCAAAAGTTCATTTAGTATTTTGGAAATACTTCAAGTGTTTTTCCAAGTATCACTAATCGGTGAAACTTTTGTTATGACAATAGTGGTGCCACTTGTGCAAACAATGGAACCAAGGTCACAACTTGATCGATCCAAACACTCACTTAGGCGTTCTTCGAGGAATTCATAAAGAATGAGAAGACGTTAAAATATACAAAGTATCAACCGATGATGACATAAGGGACTCACTTACAAAGACACTCGCATAGGCGAAGCATGATGGGCATGTTAGATCCATGAGTATTCGATACATAAATGGAGCCTAGTGCGAGTGGGAGGCTGCTGGTGTAATGCCACTAGGCTTTAGTTATGTTTAAGCGAAAAACCGTTATGTATCATCTTTATCGTTTATGTTTATTATTTGATTATTATATAGTTTGCATATTTATTGTAATAATCTCCGTCCCTAATTATTAAGAGAATAATTAGTATAATTGTCAATGGATAATCATGTGATGATTATATGCGTAAGAGATGCACATTGAAATTATGGGTACTTGTTAGAGAAACAGTGATTGGGACATGACCCGCATGAGATTTATGTCATGGTCAAATGTCATACTTAAATCTCATACGGTTACTTCATTTATTTCCTACACCTAAGATTATCGTAACCTTACATATGATGAAAGTCATGTTTGATTTTAGTCAAACGATATCTTAACAAGGATATCTATAAAGACTATCATTGGCATGATCGGATTCATGATGGGAAGGATGATAAGTCAAGAAGGAATTTGTCCCTCGGAAGAGAGATGTTATGCTTGGGCCCCTCGATGAGTGATAATGATGAAAGTGTATGGCCGTACCCCAATATGATTGGAATTATCATTATACTCAAGAATCGAGAAAGCATTGAACAATAACAAGTTGACAAAGGACCATGACTTGTGTTCAAATATAACATCGTGAGACAAAGGGATAAATGGAAGTACACCATTGGAAACGTGAACTCTTACGTTGCATTATTTGGGTAGACATAATGGCTTGCTAGAGTACTTATGTCTTATGAGGTTCGATATGATCGAACTCATTGCCAACATAATGTAATCCTATTGGGTCACACACAACTAGAATGAATTGGTTAAGCTAGGAGGAAGAATAGTTGAGAGTTTACGTATACGGCTATATATACCGCGCGACATATTAAGCCCAATGGCTTAATATACCGCGCGACATAATAAGGCCAATACGCGGTTTGACAACTGTCTCTCCTAATACGATTAGGAGAGGTATTCCTACTATTGTAGTATAAATACAAGGGTTGCATCGGACCTAAAAGGTCACAGAAATTTTAAAGCAAAATTCACAATCAAATTCTCTCAATATTCTTCAAGGTTTTAGATCTAGCAATCATCAAGAAGTTGTTCTTGGATTCATTCAAAGGTGTGGATACCGAAAGAGGGTCTTCGCTCGTTCATCGATCAAGGCCTAGAGTTCAAGCAAGTTGAAGAACGAAGTTTGTGATTCGATATCACATAATCAAATCGTTCGATAGCTCAAGACCGGAAAGCGTTTCAAGGTTGGTTTAATTCTATCTCATAGGTATTCAAATTTATCGTATAAAACGGATCCTAGGGCTTCTTGGGTTTTATGTTTTAATGCTTAATTCCGCTGCGCATGGACCCGTAAAACCCAACAATGGTATCTAGGCTTTAGTTATGTTTAACTGAAAACCGTTATGTATCATCTTTATCGTTTATGTTTATTATTTGATTATTATATAGTTTGCATATTTATTGTAATAATCTCCGTCCCTGATTATTAAGAGAATAATTAGTATAATTGTCAATGGATAATCATGTGATGATTATATGCATAAGAGATGCACATTGAAATTATGGGTACTTGTTAGAGAACAAGTGACTGGACATGACCCGCATGAGATTTATGTCATGGTCAAATGTCATACTTAAATCTCATACGGTTACTTCATTTATTTCCTAGACCTAAGATTATCGTAACCTTACATATGATGAAAGTCATGTTTGATTTTAGTCAAACGATATCTTAACACGATATCTATAAAGACTATCATTGGCATGATCGGATTCATGTTGGGAAGGATGATAAGTCAAGAAGGAATTTGTCCCTCGGAAGAGAGATGTTATGCTTGGGCCCCTCGATGAGTGATAATGATGAAAGTGTATGGCCGTACCCCAATATGATTGGAATTATCATTATACTCAAGAATCGAGAAAGCATTGAACAATAACAAGTTGACAAGGACCATGACTTGTGTTCAAATATAACATCGTGAGACAAAGGGATAAATGGAAGTACACCATTGGAAACGTGAACTCTTACGTTGCATTATTTGGGTAGACATAATGGCTTGCTAGAGTCCGCTTATGTCTTATGAGGTTCGATATGATCGAACTCATTGCCCAACATAATGTAATCCTATTGGGTCACACACAACTAGAATGAATTGGTTAAGCCGAGGAAGAATAGTTGAGAGTTTACGTATACGGCTATATATGCGCGCGACATATCAAGCCAATGGCTTGATATACCGCGCGACAAAATAGGCCAATACGCGTTTTTGACGAGCTGTCTCTCCTAATTCGATTAGAAGAGGTATTCCTACTATTGTAGTATAAATACGAGGTTACGTCGGACCTAAAAGGTCGTAGAAATTTTCAATCAAAATTCACAACAAAATACTCTCAATATTCTTCAAGGTTTTAGATCTAGCAATCATCAAGAAGTTGTTCTTGGATTCATTCAAAGGTGTGGATACCGAAAGAGGGTCTTCGCTCGTTCATCGATCAAGGCACAGAGTTCAAGCAAGTTGAAGAACGAAGTTTGTGATTCGATATCACATAATCAAATCGTTCGATAGCTCAAGACCGGAAAGCGTTTCAAGGTTGGTTTAATTCTATCTCATAGGTATTCAAATTAATTGTATAGAACGGATCCTAGGGCTTCTTGGGTTTTATGTTTTTAATGCTTAATTCCGCTGCGCATGGACCCGTAAAACCCAACAGTGGTATCAGAGCCCCGTTCGTATGGTTAAGTTTGAATTAACATGCTAGGTTTAAGATATAAATTGTTTATATGCTTATTGCATGTTTTGTATGTGATAGAATTTTAATTGTTTATGTGAAACAATGTGAAAATCGTTTTCAATTTATGCTGAATTAAATCTGTAAAAGGATGTTTTATGTGATTTAATTGCATGTAATCTGTATTGGTTCGAATCTGGAAATTCTGTAACTTAGCCGCCTATGTCGTGCGACATATCGAGCCATGTGAAATTCGAGTTAAGCTGGCTGTTACGTCGCGCGACATATCAAGCCTCGGGCGTGTTGTCACGCGACATAATAAGCCAAAACTGGGCATAATTAGTTTGTTCAATTTTTCTGCTATTCTGTGATTGTGTTTACAATCTGATATGTTCATATGAAAATCTGGATGTTATAAAATTGAGTTTATAAGTCCGCGATAGATTGATTCATTAATATACATGATTAATTGATTAAAATATGATTTTAATAATTATTGCTATGTATATGAAAATCTGGATGTTATAAAATTGAGTTTATAAGTCCATGCTAGATTGATTCATTGATATGCATGATTAATTGATTAAAATATGATTTTAATAATTATTGCGATGCATGAATTATTTGTTCTTAAGTGTTAAGAATTTTATTAGATGTTTAGTTGAAACATTGAATTATGATTTCCTAAAATGTTTAGTTGAAACATTGCATTATAGTTTCCTAATATGTTTAGATTTAGACATTGTAAATTTTGGATTTTATGATTGTTTATGGAAACAAGTCATAATTACGCGAAATTTTAAAAGGAAACTAATTGTTTATAAAAGGTAGTGATTATGTTGCCAAATCAGAGTTGATTTCTAATTGTGCATGACTAGGAGAGTTCTGTCTAAGGAAGAGTTGGTACTTAAGTAGTCCTTGCGGCTCACCTATCTTCCTGGGAACTTACCTGGTGCATGATTTTGACTATCTTTCTGACATGCTTATAATCTACCTTTAAAGAACCTTCATTTAACTTTTAAGTTCTTTATGCCAATCCATGATTTAAACACTTGAGACCACTCGGATAGTTTTGGGTGGGCTTGCCATAGCAAGGTGCTTTGATTCTATTCCGTTTGCGAGCAAGATGAGCAAATGGTGGTTCCTATACGTTTAAAATGGATGAACTTAATTGGGTTATCAAAATGGTTTTGGACCCAAGGCATAAGATGAGATTAAAATATGCTTAGACATATGATGTCTTAAATAAATCTCATAAAAGATCCTAAGAGTCATATATGATATGATTGATGTTTTCTACCTAATTAGTTTGATCTTGAGCGGTGCGCCATAGCGTACTTGAGATCAAATTAAAGATGGATCTTAGTCTAAGAGTCATATACGATATGATTGATGTTTTTCTACCTAATTAGTTTAATCTTGAGCGGTGCGCCATAGCGTACTTGAGATTAAATTAAAGTTGGATCTTAGCCCATTAAATGCATATTATGCTTATTAGCATTGGAAGGTGTATGATTTAGTGGGAGTATTTGTAAAATACATTATTTGCTCTTAAATGATAAATGTGTTGATATTGATATGTGTTCATATATAATTTGTATATTTTGTTGTAGAAATAGCATTACATAATGATAATTGCGATTCGTCCTTATGAAGGACAAAGTTCGAAAGGAACGATACATTTAATTCTGATTGGATCAGAAGCCTAAAGAATGGTTCTTGGGTAAATGTGTACGTTCTTGACGAATCCGTTCCTACTGAACCCACTGCAAATGTTGCAAAGGGCAAATAAGGAAGCAACATTAGAAACATATTGATGATTCTAACAATATTGCTTGCCTTGTATTTGCCACCATGTTTAAAGGCTCTTATGAAGAACCTTGAGCACATGATAACTATTCTTTTGTTCTAGCACACCACACAAAGGAAATGTTCCAAGTGCAAGCTAGGCAAAAGATATATGTTGTGGTGAAGGCTCTTAATTCATGAGTGAAAGAAGGAGCAATCCGCAAATTGTGTTAATGTTTGACACAAGAAAAAGGGTTCATCAAGGAAGGAAAAGTAGGTAAAGCAAAGGTTGTTAAACCTAGGACAAATAGTTATGAAAGCCAAAAGAGGCTAAACCCAAAGTGTCTCAAAAGGATGCGGTTGCTATCATTGCAATAAGATTGTCATTGGAAGCAAAGTTGCAAGGCTTATTAGGAAGGCCTAAAAGGTGAAGAAGGGCAATATGATTGCTACTACTTCAAATATCTATATGATAGATATTTTCCTTTCGACTTCTTGTTCTTGGGTATATGATACCGGATTGGATCTCACATTTGTTTAAATGTGCAAGGAACAAATAATAGAAAGCTACTCAAATAAGGTAAATTAAACCTAAGCATGGGAATGGAGCAAGAGTTGCAACATTAGCCATAAGGGACTTATGAAGTCACTTTACCTTGTGAAGTAGTACTTGTTTTGAACAAGTATGACTACGTTCCAGATTTGAGTAGGAATATTATTTATGTTTCTTAAATGGATGATGAAGGATATAATTTTCTTATTTTCAATAAGAAGTTTTATATTTATTTAATAATATGTCTTATTGTAATGCATATGTCATTAAATGGTCTTCATATCCTTGATGATGAGAAACAAAATAATATTGAAGATATCTATGATATAAATGGGAAATCTAAACCGAACAATATGAACAACACGTTCATATGGCATTGCCGGCTTGGTCAAATAAATAAGAAACATATATCTAAACTCCATTAACATGGACTTTTAGACTCATATGACCATGAATCATTTGAGGAATGTGGATCTTATTTATTGGGATTATCGACCAAACCACCCTACACTAAAGTAGTGGGAGGGCTAGTGACTTATTGGTCATTATACATGAGATGTATGTGGACCATTAAGTAGCATTGCTAGGGGAAGACTTCGGTATTTCATCATATTTCACTAAAGACTTATCTAGATATGACTATGTCTATCTGATGAAGTCCGAAGGTGAATCGTTTGAGATGTTTTGAACATTTCAAAGATGAAGTACAAAATAACTTGGTAAAACTGTTAAGTACTTCGATTAGATCGAGGTAATGAATATTTGAGCCAAGAGTTTGACAATCATCTCAAAACTATGAAATCGTTTCAAAGTTGACTCCAACCGGAACACCACATTGTATGGTGTGTCTGAAAGGAGGAATTGAACCTTGTAGGACATGGTTCGTTCGATGATGTGTCAATTAGACTTTCCTATTTCCTATTTCTTTTTGAGGATATACATTAGAAATAATGCGATTACACTGAATCGAGTCCCTACTAAATCGGTTTCTAAGGCCCCACATGAGATGTGGCATGGAAGAAAACTTAGTTTGTCTTTCATGAAGATTTGGGGTTGCGAATCTTATGTAAAGAGACTTGTCTCTTATAAGTTAGCACCAAATCTGACAAGGTTATTTTCGAATATTGATTTTACAATCACAAAGAGAACAAAATGTTTGTTGCTCTACACGATTTGTTTCTTGAGAAATAGTTTCTCAATAAAGAATCTAGTGGGAGTAAAATTAATCTTGAAAGAAGTTCAAGAACCCGAAAATAATTTGGAACCAAGAGTAGAGATAGAACCAAGTTCACAAAGAAGTTGTGAAACCGGTTCAAGATGCACAAGTCCATCGTAGATTGGATAGGTTACGATCCGAACTCAAGAAATAGTGATTTCTCGTTGCGGAAAGTGATGAAGTGGAAGTCATTAAGAATGACGATCCTACTTGCTATCAAGAAGCGATGTCCTCTCCTAATTTGGATAAATGGTTAGGAACCATGGAATCCAAATTACAATCCATGTTTAACAATCAAGTTTGGAACTTGATTGGGCTACCTAAAAGTGTAAAAACTAAAGGGTGCAAGTAGGTCTTCAAAGACCGACATGGATGTGAAGGTGTATACTTTCATGACTAAGGATTGTAACAAAGGAATTTAGGCAAATTCATAGTATTGACTGTGTTGAAACCTTTTTCGCCAGTTACAATGTCAAAGTCTATTAGATTTTCAATTGCCATTATCATATATTGTGACTATGTGATATGACAAATGGATGTCAAACGACTTTCTTTAAATGGAAAGATTATTAAGGATGTGTAAAGTACACAACCCGAATAGTTTGTCGATCCAAGAAACTCTAATAAAGTATGTATGTTGCAAGGATCCATGAGATGGATTGAAGCAAGCTTCAAGGAATTGGAATCTTTGTTTTGATGAATTGGTCAAAGAGTTTGACTTTATCAAGTACAAAGATGAACCTTGTGTATGCATGAAATTCAGTGGGAGCATGGTATTATTTCCATTGTTTATTACAATAATATCTTACTCATTTGAAAAACCAAGTTCCGACACTTAAGACTGTTAAGTCTTGGTCAAGAAAAGGTTTCCCAATGAAAGATATGGGTAAAGCCGCTTACATCCTTGGCATCAAGATCTATAGAGATAGATCTAGAAGGATAAATTGGTTTGAGTCAAAGTGTTCACATTGACAAGGTTCTTAGAAGAGTCTAAGAAAAGTGGCTTGTCAATGGGTCATGGTATTTTCTCTTAAGCAATACTCATTGTCTTATGACAATTGATGAGCAAAAGGGAATGAATGAAGTTCCATATGCTTCGGCATTTGGATCTGTCATGTATGCCATAATTTGTACTAGACCCAACGTCTCATATGCTTTGAGCATGATGAGTCGATACCAATCTGATCCTGTGATGAGAACCATTGGATGGCAGTCAAGATGATCCTTAAGTACTTAAGAAGAACTAAGGATACGTTCTTGGGATTTGAAAGATTGGAAGTTAATCTTGTTGTAAGGGTTACATAGGTGCTAGCTTCCAAACTAACAAAGTTATTTTAAAATCGCAATTAGAATTTGTGTTTGTGCTTATTAGAGGTGCAATTTTGATTGGAAGAGTTCCAAGCGTAAATTGTAGCCGATTCTACTACTAAGGCCATTACTTTAGCAACATATGATGTAGGCTGAAAGAGGCGATTTGGATCAAAAGTTCATTTAGTATTTTGGAAATACTTCAAGTGTTTTTCCAAGTATCACTAATCAGTGAAACTTTTGTTATGACAATAGTGGTGCCACTTGTGCAAACAATGGAACCAAGGTCACAACAGTGATCCAAACACTCACTTAGACGTTCTTCGAGGAATTCATAAAGAATGAGAAAACGTTAAAATATACAAAGTATCAACCGATGATGACATAAGGGACTCACTTACAAAGACACTCGCATAGGCAGAAGCATGATGGGCATGTTAGATCCATGAGTATTCGATACATAAATGGAGCCTAGTGCAAGTAAGTGGGAGACTGTTGGTGTAATGCCCTAGGCTTTAGTTATGTTTAACTGAAAACCGTTATGTATCATCTTTATCGTTTATGTTTATTATTTGATTATTATATAGTTTGCATATTTATTGTAATAATCTCCGTCCCTGATTATTAAGAGAATAATTAGTATAATTGTCAATGGATAATCATGTGATGATTATATGCATAAGAGATGCACATTGAAATTATGGGTACTTGTTAGAGAACAAGTATTTGGACATGACCCGCATGAGATTTATGTCATGGTCAAATGTCATACTTAAATCTCATACGGTTACTTCATTTATTTCCTAGACCTAAGATTATCGTAACCTTACATATGATGAAAGTCATGTTTGATTTTAGTCAAACGATATCTTAACACGATATCTATAAAGACTATCATTGGCATGATCGGATTCATGTTGGGAAGGATGATAAGTCAAGAAGGAATTTGTCCCTCGGAAGAGAGATGTTATGCTTGGGCCCTCGATGAGTGATAATGATGAAAGTGTATGGCCGTACCCCAATATGATTGGAATTATCATTATACTCAAGAATCGAGAAAGCATTGAACAATAACAAGTTGACAAGGACCATGACTTGTGTTCAAATATAACATCGTGAGACAAAGGGATAAATGGAAGTACACCATTGGAAACGTGAACTCTTACGTTGCATTATTTGGGTAGACATAATGGCTTGCTAGAGTCCGCTTATGTCTTATGAGGTTCGATATGATCGAACTCATTGCCAACATAATGTAATCCTATTGGGTCACACACAACTAGAATGAATTGGTTAAACCGGAGGAAGAATAGTTGAGAGTTTCTGTATCTGGCTATATATACCGCGCGACATATCAAGCCAATGGCTTGATATACCGCGCGACATAATAGGCCAATACGCGTTTTTGACAGCCTGTCTCTCCTAATTCGATTAGAAGAGGTATTCCTACTATTGTAGTATAAATACAAGGGTTCTGTCAGACCTAAAAGGTCAGCCGAAATTTTCAATCAAAATTCACAACAAAATACTCTCAATATTCTTCAAGGTTTTAGATCTAGCAATCATCAAGAAGTTGTTCTTGGATTCATTCAAAGGTGTGGATACCGAAAGAGGGTCTTCGCTCGTTCATCGATCAAGGCCTAGAGTTCAAGCAAGTTGAAGAACGAAGTTTGTGATTCGATATCACATAATCAAATCGTTCGATAGCTCAAGACCGGAAAGCGTTTCAAGGTTGGTTTAATTCTATCTCATAGGTATTCAAATTAATTGTATAGAACGGATCCTAGGGCTTCTTGGGTTTTATGTTTTTAATGCTTAATTCCGCTGCGCATGGACCCGTAAAACCCAACAAGTGGCACCTACTCAGGTTTCTAATGGGCAGCAAGCCAGGAGTTTGAGGCCAAACGAAGGTGTGGGGCAGAATGGTGAAAACAGGATAATTCAACGAGCTCCTACAATGCTCATGTGCCCAAGAACAACCTAAGGGCTAGCCTCAACAGAAACTTGAGGAGCAGGAGGCTCAATCGATTTGAGGACTCGGTTAACAGCCAACGAAACAGGCATATTTCTCCAAAGACGGACACGTAGATCGGTGGTCCCATAGAGACGAGAACGGGCGCAGTCGCCTATAAGACAGAGAGGCGCAGTCGCCACATGGAGATACGAGCGCGCAGTCGCCGTCTCAGTGCCGAGAGGCGCAGTCGCCTCAAAGAAGTAATGACATAGATCTCCAATAAGATCGAAAGGACCAATTCCCATAAAGACGGGAGGAGTAGACAGATGACTCCCCGGAAGTGAGGGCCGAGAGGTCAAATGCCCCCCTCCGGGAGATGAAAGACCCGATGCCGGAGAATGGTTGTTGATGAAAAAGAAGTTTGAGCAATGGGAGGAGGAGAAGAAAAGGATGCTTTGGAAAGGTCGAACGAATTGACTTTGCTCTTCGACCACTTTCCAAGGAACTGAGAGATAGTCGACCTCCCCCTAGTTTCAGGTTGCCCCTTCTAGAGAAGTATTCTGGTTCCACCAATGCAAGAAGCCACATAGCACACTTGGAGACCACGATGTGTTTTGTCGCCAATGAAGACGACAATATGTGCAAAGCCCTCGTAAGTACCCTCACGGAGCGGCTTTGACATGGTTTAATGGTTTGGCAATGGTAGCATAACCACTTGGACATGCTTGAGGACCAAGTTCCTAGATCGCTTCTCGATTGCCGGAGCTCGGAAAGTGACGGTGGCCCGATCTAAACAACTTGGTGCAGGCCAAAAACGAAAGCTCCATGAGCTACTTCACCAAGTTCAAAGAAATGGTCGACAAGATTGAAGAGGACATCACGGACAGGGAGGTAATCAATTGCTTCTGAAGTGGTATTTCCTCGGAAGACATGGACTACGAGCTCACAGTCCGAACGGTCACAACTCGACAAGAGTTGTTTGAAAAGGTGTATAATGTCGCTCTGGCTGAGGAAAGGAAAGAAAAGAAGAAGGGAAAGAGCCCCAAGGTTGAAGTCACTGATGATAAAAAGGACTCCAACAAGAATGGAGGGAACAATAAAAATGGAAAGAACAGAACTAGGGCAACAGAGAAGGTGCCCGAAGCTTTCACTCCCCTCACGGTGAGTCGAACTGAGATTTTGAATGCTGTCGAACTGGCTCCTCCAGTCCCAATGAATCCAGGCAACAAGTTTAGGAGGGACAACAGCAAATACTGCGACTACCACAAAGACACTGGTCATCTCACAGAAGATTGCTTGGGATTAAAGCGTATCATCCAGAGAATGGTCGACCAGGGGAGACTCGAAGCTTATGTGAAGAGACCTCAAGCTGGAGGAGGTGAGCAGCCAGCAGGTGGGCAACAAGGACCTAGGCAACCTAGACTGAACCTGGGGGTCATCACTGAACAAGCGAGCAACACGGCCATCAAGCACAAGATCTTCCAGCTCAATAAGGCCCCACATGTGCCTCCAAGGAGAGAAGTAAGAGATGAAGCGATCAGCTTCTACCCCCATGAATTGGCAACTAATATGGCGGCTAGGGAGCAAGTTCTCGTCATCCCAGGTCTCATTGATGGATGTACGACGAGCAGACTCTTAGTCGACACGGGGGCCTGCAAGGATATTTTGTTTTACAAAACTTTCAAGGAGATGGGTCTTAATGATGAACAGTTGGAGAGATATGATGGCAGGTTGGAGGGCTTCACCAACCACCGAGTTGATGCTAAAGGCCGAGATAGTGCTCGACGTCGACCTAGGCCAAGACCCTCGGGATTGTCTCGAAGGTACAATTTATCGTAATTGATGTAAATAGTGACTATGCCGCCATACTTGGAATTCTGGACAGTCGCTCTTGGAATGGTAGCATCAATTCCTCACCAGCCGAGTAAAGTTCCCCACACCGCTGGAGTAGGTTGCGTACAAGGCACGGCTCGTGCTTATCTCGGATCATGTTCTAAGAGAAAGAAAGAAAAGGGAGTTAGAGATTGAGGCTGGCGATGGTTACTTGAAGCCGTCCCGATCGATCACCAAAACTACCCGGTTGTCAACAATCACCAACGTGGAAGAGTCGACCGATCACTCAAATGACGAGGTCCTGCTTGAGTCGACACGTCACTCTAACACCACCGAGGTCGATTCAGATGTAGTTATGGTCGACCAAGTCATCATGTAAAGCAACCTATGCCTCGGCAAATTTCGACAATAACTCGGGGGCCACCACCACCACCAGCGAGGTTGCAGACAAGCTTGATGATATGATAGCTGAGGAGGCTCCACACTTGGGAGCTGAGGAAAGACAAAAGGTCAGGGAAATCATAGTGGAGACTCTACAATTCAGAGATGGACCGTAGCTAGAAGTCAGTGGATGAGTTAGAGTCGATAATTACCAACTTTTCCTACCCCGACCAAAAAATTCAGATTGGGAAGCAGCTATCAGTTGAGGAGCGAGCAGAAATCATCGAGCTACTCAAGGAAAGTAACGATGTCTTCGCATGGAGGGTAAAGGACATGAGGGGAATCAAGGAGGAGGTCGCTGTTCACAGACTGGAAATCAACCCGACCATAAAGCCTAGACCCCAAAAATTGAGAAGCTTTGCTCGCGACAAGGAAGAGGCCATAAAAACTGAGGTACAAAAACTTTTGAGTGCAGGGATAATCAAAGAGGCCACTCATACAACGTGGTTGGCCAACGTGGTCATGGTGAAGAAATCGAATGGCAAGTGGCGGATGTGTGTCGACTTCACTACTCTCAATCTAGCTTGCCCAAAGGATAGCTATCCTCTTCCTAGAATTGACAAGCTTGTTGATTCCATCGCTGGCCACTCTACTCTCAGTTTCCTGGATGCTTACTCGGGATACCACCAGATAAAGATGCATGAGGATGACATTGTGAAAACGGCATTTCAAGCAGCTGGAGGCATTTACTGCTACAACATGATGCCATTTGGCTTAAAAAATGCAGGAGCTACCTATCAAAGAATGGTGAACAAGGTCTTTGCCTCACAAATTGGTCGAAATATGGAGGCTTACGTTGACGACATGGTCATTAAAACTAAGACCGGGGGTCACGTAGTCGACCTGAAGGAGACATTCGCCAATTTGAGAGCAAACGACATGAAGCTCAACCCCAGCAAGTGTGTATTTGGTGTAGCTGCTGGAAAGTTCTTGGGATTTATGGTATCTCAAAGAGGCATAGAAGCCAATCCGAGAAAAATCAAGGCGTTAGTCGACATGAAAGCTCCCACCAGTGTCAAAGAGGATGCAGCGACTTAACGGAAGGGTAGCAGCTCTTGGTCACTTCATATCAAAGTCAGCAGAGAGGTCTCTCCCCTTCTTCAAAGCATTGAGGGGGACGAAAAATTTTGAATGGACGACCGAATGTCATTCGTCGTTTCAACAATTGAAGGATTACCTCGCTACTCCACCTTTACTAAGTAGCCCAATCACCGGTGAAACCTTATTTGTATATGCGTCTCGTGGGAGACAAGTCGGTTGCGGCGGTGTTGATTAGAGAGGATGAAGGGCTTCAAAAACCAGTATATTACATCAGTAAGGCCTTATCAGATGTGGAGAGCAGATATTACAATGCTGAGAAGGTCGCTTATGCCCTAGTCGTGGCTTCAAGGAAGCTGCGAGCTTACTTTCTGGCTCATCCAATTGTGGTTCTTACAAATGCCCCCCTTAGAAAAATTCTTCACAAGCCGGAGAGTTCAGGTCGACTTCTCAATTGGTCAATTGCCCTTACTGAATTTGACATTGAGTATCGACCTCGAAAGGCGTTGAAGGCTCAAGCTCTAGCTGACTTCTTGGTCGAGTTTACGTTCACCAAGGAAGACGATGAGAAGCGAGCTCCAAAAGAAAAGGCTAAAGGAAAGGAGTCAGAGTCCCAGGTTGCCATCAGTCTGCCCGACGATTGTTGGAAAGTCTATTCAGACGGATCAGCAACCAAGAATAGCAGTGGAGCTGGGATAGTGCTAATCGAGCCAGAGTCTGGAACTGTGTATGAGGAATCACTAAGGTTCAAGTTTGATGCTTCCAACAACCAAGCCGAATATGAGGCTTTAATCGCAGCTATTGAGTACGCCAAGTGTTTTGGAGCTACTAAGATCATGGCCTACTGTGATTCACAATTGATAGTTAACCAAGTCAGAGGCGAGTACGAGGTACTTAGCTCCACGTTGATTAAATACTGCGACCTGGTGAAGGAGCTGATAAAGGATTTGGAATTCTGGGAGATTCAAAGGATTGGAAGAGAGGACAACGAGCTAGCCGATCTCCTCTCAAAATTAGCTACCTCAGAGGAGCCACATGATGAACCTATCTCCTTCCTCGAAAGTCCAAATTTATGAAAGAGTAAAAATTCATTGCATAGATGATCCCTCAAGAAATTGGGCTCAGGAGAAGTGTTGGATCGAGGAAATGAAAGCATACTTAGAAAATGGAGAGCTGCCAGATGACGAGAAGAAGGCTCGAGCTATCAAAAAGAAAGCTCCAAGGTATGTCATTCAAGGAGGCGACCTATTCGGAAAGATCTTATACTCGACCATTACTAAAGTGCATCCACCCTCAAGAGGTCGCCCTATTGATACACGAAGTGCATAGTGGAATTTGTGGTGGACACCCGGGGGCCAGGACTCTTGCTGACAAGTTAATCACGTTGGGATACTACTGGCCACACATGAGAGCTGACACTCACAACTTTGTTCAGCAATGTGATCAATGCCAAAGGTTTGCCAACCTTCCCCATATGCCTACAACAGAGCAGACTCCTGTGATCGCAGCTTGGCCATTTGACATGTGGGGCGTTGACCTGATTGGACCCTTCCCTCCCGCCCGAGGAAACTGCAAGTATGTGATCGTCGCCATAGATTACTTCACTAAATGGGTTGAGGCCAAACCATTAGCTCGCATCAGAGGAAAATGCTATCAACTTTATTCATGACTTCATTTGGTGCCGGTTTGGTTTTCCTCGAGCTATAGTGTCCGACAATGGTTTACAGTTCTCCCAGACTTTCGAAGCAGAGATGAAGCGAGTTGGAATCAAACATTGGAAATCTTCTGTCGCCTATCCTCAAGGAAATGGGCAAGTCAAGCGAAATAAACTTGTCCTATCTTCGCTCAAGACTGGGCTCGTAGGTCGACGAAACAATTGGTTGGACGAACTCCCCTTGCTCTTTGGGCGGTTCGTACAACCACTCGGGGGCCTACGGGGAAACCCCTTTTGCTCTCACATATGGGTCGAGGCCATGGCACCTCGAGCTCGAATTCCCTACCGCTAGAGTGACCTTCTTTGATCAAGAGCGAATGACACCAACAGGTTGATCGACTTGGACCTGATCGACGAGAAGCGAGAAACAGTCTACCTCCGAATGGTCAATTACAAGCAGCGGACTAAAAGTTATCACGACAAGAAGGTCAAGGCAAGGTCTTTCCAAGTTGGAGATTATGTATTGAGAAAGATTGAGGCAACGGGTAGAAGGACCCGGCCAGAACAAGCTATCTCCTAACCGGGAAGGTCCCTATATAGTCACTCGAAGTCGTCAAGGAAGGAACCTACATGATAGCTCATCCTGGAGGTGACGAGTTGAAACATCCTTGGCATGCTACTCACCTCATCAAATACTACTTCTAGTTTTTCAATTTCAAAGTTCAAGTTTGTGTTAAAGCTAGTTTCAAATCGATGTAAGCATGATTCCTACTTCAATGAAAAGAGCAGTTTATTCGATCAAACATAGTGTTGCATTAATATCAACAAGCTCGACTCTTAGTCGGCCTTCGTTCTAACAAGCTCGATTCTTAATCGCCTTTGTTTATTTAACAAGTCCGACTCTTAGTCGACTTTGTTCTAACGAGCTCGACTCTTAGTCAGTTCATTTTAGCTCGACTCTTAGTCAGCTTCACCCTAACAAGCTCGACTCTTAGTCAGCTTCGTTCTAACAAGCTCGATTCTTAATCAGCTTTGTTCACTTAACAAGTCCGACTCTTAGTCGACTTAGTTCTAACAAACTCGACTCTTAGTCAGCTTGATTTACTTAGCTCGATTCTTAATCAGCTTTGCCTATTCAACAAGTATGATTCCTAATAAACTTGGTCCTAATTAACTCGACCCCGGGTCAGTTTCAATAGTATGAACAGGTTCGACTCATGATCAATCTCGTTCACAAAAAAGTTAATCAAGTCTGAGGTCGACTAAACCAACAAGATCAAGTCGCCTCTAGGCTCAAGTTGACTCATTTATATTAGCTACATCTAGCTCGACATACAATATGGAATGAAAAACATACAACATTCCTAAAACAAAAGTCAGCTATGATAGAGATAAGTCTCCCAAAACGGGCTAAGACTTAGACAAAATAAATCTACAAGAGTATCTTGCCTCCCAAAAAATAGGGCCAAGGCATTCAAATATTCAAAGAATCAAAAGAGCAAAAAGTGTTGGTTGGAGCTTGTTCATTACAAATTCAACTAAATAATTTAAGAGTCCTGGCCGACATCAGCTTGGTCGTCAATGGAAGCTCGACCTTCACCATCTTCTTGTTGCTGGGGCTCTAGGGGCTTACCCGATTCGTAATATGTCTCGCTCAGCTCAATCTCCATGGCTTCGGCATCGTCGAGTTCCGCCAAGACCACATCAAAATTTCTATCAAGGACGGGGAGCTTCCCACTTCTCGCAGCCGATCCTCCTCATCCTCTTGGGCAATGAAAGCTAGATCGTTTTCAAGGTAAGGAACGAGCGAGTGACCACCACGAGCCGTCATATCGTATTGGGACTCGCAAACCAACGAGCTAATTGCTCGATGGTAACCGTAGCCGTTGGATCTACAAGCGCACGACGGGCCATGTGTCTTTTGCCGACCTCAAGAAAATCTTGGGCCTTAGACACTATGGCATCATAGTACTCATCCCCTGCCTTGAACTTCTCAACCGCGGCTTCGAGGAGGCATCCTTGGCGCTTTTCTCAATAGCGGCCTTGTGGTCTTTTCTCGACTCTTCTCTCTCTCAAGTCGATGCCTGTTCATGCAACTCGAGCAAGAAGGCATCCTTCTCCTTTAGAAGTTTGTTGATAGTGGCCGGCTCGGCCTTGGCCTTCCCCGGTTCTTTCTTCTCGGCATCCCTCTCGGCCTCCACTTCCTTGAGTTTGGACTCTGCGGCCTCAAGGTCGGACAGAGCCTTGGTCTTCACCGCTTCATTGGCTTCATACGAATTGTCCAAGTCGTTATACTTCTCTTTCCATTCCGCAAGCTCTTGAGCCTTTTTGGAATAATCACGAAGGGCTTGTCGCTCCCTCTCGATGGAGGCCCTCCAAGAGCTCTTGGCTTGCTCAATCATTGTAAGATTACGCATTCCAAAGGAAACAAATAAGTGTTAGCTCGAGATTCAAGTGGATCGAGTAAAGGAAACGTGACGACTAAAATAAAAGAGAAAGTGAGAAGTTACCTCGCAATGAGCCGCCCTGCATCGAGCCGAGAATTCCTCGGGTGTCATGCCCTTATCGCCCAAGTGAGCTAGCGCACCCACATCCACCGCTCTTCTCACAATCACTTTCCGGCCCAAGTTCATGTCTAGGTAGGCTGCGACTCGTGCAATTAACTCCATCAAGAGAGGGAACATCACTCAGCCTCTGCATCCTTTCCTCAATGGATTCTTGGTTGGGATAAGAAGAGGCTGGAGGAGGTGGAAGCAGTGGGCTCGATGAAACAGCATTCCCCTTGTCAGATCGCAACCTCTTAGTCCTCGGAGGTTGATCATCAACTTCAGCTTCCATGACGTCGTCATCAATGTTTACGACATCCAAGTGGACTAGTTCCCGCTCCGACAAAGATCGGAGGTCCCTACATTGACATCGGCAGTTGGGTCGGAGCTCACATCGTGCCCGCTGCATTTGTTGGATTCATTACCCTCCTCGCCTCACGCTCAAGGTATGACCGTCGCCGAGCAAAGGATCTTCTTCATCTACCCCTTCCATTGGCACCATCACAATATTGTCTTTTGGAAGCCGATCGGTCCTTAACGCGGCTTCCTCTCGCCCGCGAGCACGAGCATTGGCCTTCACTATGGTCCTTCCTCGTTTTCTTCTTATCGAAACCCCAACAATACGCACCATATTCGCTTCTTGTTCGGGAGTTAAAACTACACGACATCAAAGAAATCAAGTGTTAGCTCGGCAATTCAAAACAGGTTCTACGAGTAAACCATTGACGAGGTAATTGATACAACTCAAAGCGCTTCTATGTACGAATTGAATAACTCTACATACGAGCAGCAATTTGATAAAGAGTTGCAATTGAAATAGTTCTATGTACGAGCTAACTAAGTTCTACATACGAGCGAGACAACGGACGATCTAAGAGTTGCATACATATACAAGATAACAATAGACGAGTAAAGGGTTGCGAGAACAAGATCTTACCACCCGCATGCTCCCCGTTATCCTTGCGAGTAGTTTTCTGTCTTCTTGCAACGCCGGCACAAATTTCCCAAACCTCTCCGTAGAATGAGTAACCCAGCCGGGATATATTTGTCCTCTCAAAGACAGGGACAAGGGGCTCTACCACTCCATCTCCGTACATCATCCCGGCTGGACGAAGTTATACACGGTGGTGAGCAGACTCTCCCGGCTAATGGGTCTTCTCTCGACTAAGCGACACAAAGCCCTATACAAGTTAAGATGCCGGTCGGCTCCCAATAGTTCCCCTCATCTATGGCTTCGTTTCATCATCGGGCAATGGGAATTCCCATCCTAACCTACTCTCTACCACAACAACATGCGAGTTCCAAACCACTATGCTTACTTGGGAGGTTGGTGAAGAGTTTGGGAGATTTAGGTTTAGAGGGGGTACCGATGCTCGTGTCCTCTCCACTATACTTTATCTTTGAAAAATTCTTTGAACACTCTCATACAAGGTTCATACCCTAAGAATACGCACACCATAGCAAAGCACACAAGGACCCTACAAGTATTGGCTCCGAGCTGAAGGGGAAGAGCATTGGCACATTCTAAAAACTCGTTTATGAAGGGATCAAGAGGCAACCTGAGGCCAGCTACAAATTGACCATAGAAGAAGGCTACCCTAGTGGCATCCCTAGTAAATGACGACCTAAACAACTTCATAAACTCCCTCTGAGTATAAATGGTCACCCTATAATCTTCCTTACTTACCTCACAGAAATCCCCAAATCATGCTATACCTAGAGGCAGGTTCTTCTTTCCACGTAATGGCCCTTGGGGAACATAACCCCTCTCATTCTTTCCTGGCATGGCTGTATCGTCAAATGCATCAACGATTCTGGGACCAGAGGAAGTAGATGCTTTGTAGCTCCGCCTTGAGTTGCCATATACGTACAAGAAGAAGGAGAAACAGGGAGTCGAGCCTATGAATAATTTCAGTCGACCTATTTAAGGGCGACCTAGACTCCCCTGGAAAGCATATTCTATTTCTAAGGAAGGAGGGCTTTTGGACGTCCCTAACATAAAACAAGGTGATATGGTCAAGCAATTCATGGAATAGATGAAAAGCGACAACATTTGAGTCGTCAATCACCACATTTTCAATTTCCCCTACAATGGGCAGCCCTATCTCAGTGTAATTCAACCCCCAACTAGTCAAAATGAAGGCACACTCATCCAGGGACATCACTCTCCACTCACCGTTCACATTCTTGCATGCCCTACGGTTAACGGTGCGGAACCATACCACGCCCCGGTTCGCAACTAAAGGTCCTAGCCATGGCGGAAACGGAGAACAAGGCATAAATTAAAACCCTAAAGCAAAGATACGAGGGAAATACCTTAGTTAATTGCGGAAAGGTAGGTTCGTTCTTTGGGCCAGAGCTAGATTTAAATCTTGCTGCAATCCCTTGATTATCGCCGGAGAAGAAGAAGTTTTAGGACGGTAAAAGTTCTAAACGAAGAGGGATTTTTCTATTTATATTTTCCTAAATTTGGAAAGGGAAAGGAAAATCAAAATTAATTTTCCAAAATTAAAGGCTGAAGCGGTTTTCGAGAAGGAGTTCCAAACGTCAGAATTGCAATCATTACTAAAATCGGCGCTCCTTCATCTCCAACCGTTCATCGCCAACGATCAGGATGTTGCCACGTTATCATGGTCGACCTACTTCAAAGACTAGCATCGACCTGCGAGTAAAGCAATTTTCGTCAAAGAAATCTTCTTAACTTCCAAGTCGACGAAGTCAACTCGAAAGTTGGGGGCCACTGAACACACCAAGGCCCATCTCACACATCAGTCGACTAAGCCCATGGTTCCAATGCTATCTGTGATTGGGCTTAGCAATAAAGCCCAATCACAGATAGCATTGGCACCCGCATTCTAATGAGACTGATCCAATCAGAACAAGGCCCAAGGCCCATCTCACACATCAGTCGACTAAGCCCATGGTCCGACCTACAGGTCCCAACCTAACTTAGTCCGACTTCATGATCCATGCTACAATTCGGGTACGAACCATGCTCTACCCGACAGTCAGGTCGACCATTCCACGAGTGGCGACCTCGACCTAAATTAACAAGTGACGACTTGATACTTGCAGGCGTATTTGGTTGAACTATTCTCATAACCACATCCCTACAAACCAGGGGACCGTTATAGACACGTTCCCATTACCAATAACCGCCGCTACAATCACGGAGCACATGTCGCCTCCCCAAAAATACATCACTCTTGTCTATAAATACTTCATCACTACCAAACGGTAAAAGGTAACTGCCATTTTGTATTCTGAGTTCATTATTCAATACATTTTGAACTTTATACAACTGTTATCTTACTCTCACGCCCGAGCGTCTTCGCCGGAGACACATCCGGCTAGTCGTGGGTTCTGTTTTCAGGTCAAGAAGCCAGGTGATCAGTCCTGCCACGTGGAGGAAGATTGATAAGCACATTTCCTGCAGCATCAGTCAAGTTAATTGTAATTTCTGAAATTAGCTTTGATTAATAGAATTTCATATTGAGTGTTTACTCTTTATCTCATAAAAGTGATTAAATTTCTTTTGAATGTCAATTTTTTGATAATCGTGCACGATTCAACGAAAATTGAAGATTCAATAATGATAATCGTGCGCGATTGACTTATCTAACTCTTCCACTAAATCACTTTTATATTACAAAAATGCATTACTTGATATCATTAGTGTTTAAGAAAGGTGTCTGTATTCCTTTAAAAAAAAAAAAAAAAAGTTGTCCATAATTGAAGCTTTGAATGATGTGAATAATCAAGTAGTATGAGATTTACTTTTACCATTAGGATCAAGAAAAAGAGATTTAATCCAACTGTTTAGAACCAAGCAATAGATTAACTTCAATTACGGCAGTTTGGGTAAATGTATCGTTTTACTAATCACACATCCATAAATTTTAGGCATCTTGATTCTGTTCCTGCCATAATAAAAGACGAAGATTGCTATAGATAGATAAATAGACGATAGTTCAGTGTAAAACTTTGTCAATAAATAAGTATTCCCTCCCTTTCGGTAGAACTTGCTCAGTTACTGTTTTCACGAAAATTAAGAAGTTAGTGGAGAAAATGTTGTGAGTATGAAAAGTGAGGTTGGAGAGAGAAAGTGGGATAGGAAATAGTAATTTGATTGGTGTTGTGAGTATAAAAGTAAAGTAGGAGAGAGAATTAGTGGGTGGAATAGTAAAGATTTTTTGCCATTTTAGATAGTGTGCAATTTGTAATGAAACGCTCAATAAGAAAAGTGTGCAAGTTATAGCGGGTCGGAGAGAATATATATCAGCCTGATTTTAAGCATGTGTAACCAGCTAAATTATAAAGGGCTCAAAAAATTTAAGTGCATCAAATTTTTTAAGTTTAACATAGGAGTATATTATAGGCGCCAGATTTATTATAAAGACATCGTTTTGGTGAAAATAGTGGCTATCAAAATGCAGATGGTTTGAGTTTGATTCTTGTGTACTACATTTATTTATTTAGATTTTTTTTTCTTTCTCCTACTTAGTTAGTTGTTGGTTGGGCTAAAAAATTTAAATATCAAATGTCTCATTATTTACATTTAAAACATTACCTTTAAAATTATTGAGACGGATCTTATTAAATGTCTCATTATTTACATTTAAAACATTACCTTTAAAATTATTGAGACGGATCTGGTATTATATAAAATATATATATACTCCATCCGTTCCAGTAGAAGCTTCCCATTTTGCTATTTTGGGTGTCCCGTTAAAAGCTTTCACTTTTTTTTTGGCAAAAAAAATCTTTACTATTCCCTCCACTCATTCTCCTACATTATTTTAATACTCACAACACTATTATAATTTATTATTTCCTCCACTTATTCTCTCTCCTATTTTCAAATTACACTCACAATATTTTTTCTTCCCATCTATTTTCTTAATTTACGTGCAATATCAAAATTGGGCACCTTCAGTAGGACGGAGGGAGTATATAACTGGTCATGGTCATGCATTTAAGCTTCCTTTGGTTAGAAGCTTGTTGAAGGAACAATTCCCTCTTAGTACTGTGTTGATAGGTAGCTTGGCTAGCTAGCTGTAGTAGAAGAATTTAATTAGTTCTATCATATTCTCCTTTTTCGTTGGTAAAGTATCATATCATATGATTGAAGCTAGCTAGAAAGGGATACCACTCATTATTTCCATATCTCAAATAATAATAATAATAATAATAATAATAATAATAATAATAATAATAGTACTTTTTACGTCTAGTATTTCATTTCAGTTGACTTGTCAAATTTTTTAAATAGTGTGCATTATTTGTTCACTTCAAATACATTTATAAATTTGTATTAAAATTAAATGTTTTTTCTTAAGAAAATATGATATATATTCTGAAATAAAACGAATCAAAAGAAAAATGTTATATTTATTTTGGAACGGAGTAATGAAAATAAAATGTCCTTGTATGTTTTGTATTGGCATGGTTGGAAAGATCAGTTTGTCTTTTACAAGAAAAAGCTTATTCTCAAATAAAAAAATTGGGAAAAAGATAAGATTAGGTAGTACTTTACAGTCGCTCCTTTGGACAAGGATAAATGCCTCTTTTTATTTTTATTTTTTATTTTTTTTTTTGATACCAGGTTCCGCCTTCGCGGCAATCCCGAACCATCGTGCACCGACTCCTCGGTATGCGACGGAGGTAAATCGCGGATGTCTATGCGGCCTGCGGTGGCATCTTATACTTGAGCCCCAAGGGAGCCCTCCTACAAGGCATTTACATCACTCTTACATCACCACCGGCCGCTCCATTTGCTCACTGCGAGGCAATTGCATCACTCTTACAACACCACCATTTCCTGCCAAGATTCGAACTCCCCACACCGAGGATACAAGCCCAGCAATGCTGCTTCCTTAACTGCACGGATGTGCCTCGGGGGACTCCAAAGGACCCTGAAACCCAAGGTAGGAATTAAACCACAGAAATTCCCCTTGAGGGGAATCGAACCGAAGACCTCCCCTTCGAAAAGTCACCAACATACCACTGGGCCAAGGCCACTTTGATTAATTCCTACCTTGGGTTTCATGGTCCTTTGAAGTCCCTGAAACCCAAGGTAGGAACTAAATGCCTCTTTTTAGTTTTGAAACATGGTGTACCCTACCCAAAAACCCTCCCTAATTTACCATCAACTTTTCTGGATTATTCTCTTTTGTAACTATAAATTTTGAATTTTATGTTTGATGACTGAACGGAATAAAAATGGTGGGGCAGGCCCAACGAATGAAGTCCAACTTTCCATACATTATTAAGACCATATTATCAAATGGGTCGGTCCAATCGCTACAACACCAACGGCCCATCATAGATCAGTCGACCAAGCTCATTGTCCGACCATCATTGATCCCGACCTAGCTTCGTCCGACATACGATCACATACTTGTACAATTCATATCAAACCAAGTTATAAAGTCAGGTCGCCCTTGATCATTCAAGCGACCCAACCTACCAACACGTGCGCCGACCCACGTCGTTATTTGTAACTGCCTCCTACTTTCTCGGAGTCAGTTACGCCAACATTATTCCCGCGATTTTAGGGATTCAACACGATCCTACATCAACACTATAAATACCTAACAATATCCAACGTTCAAAGGTAATGTCTATTTGCTATTTGAGAACTACGTTATTCAATTCAGTTTATAAGCTTAATACACGTTATCTCATCATCACGCCGAAGGGTCTTAGGCGGAGGTCAACCCGGCTAGTCGTTTGTTCGTGGTTTCAGGTCACATTGACTGGAGATCAACCTAACTGCTGGACTAAGGCTGATCTGAACCGTTTCCTGCATCGTCAGTTTGGTTTCATTGCCACAGAATGAAAGACAGCGGACCCTCTCTAGAAGAGAGTGCCATCGGAAAGAGGGACAAAAGTCTAATTATGTCTCCCATCAAAGGAACGACCTGGATGCTAGGGAGGTTCTCAACTTGAAAAGAAGGTTGGATAACATGGAGGCAGACAGGAAGTAGATCGATGGGAATGTCGAACGAAATTACAGTACTCTTCGACCACTGTCCCAGGACTTACTCGACCAAAGGCCTCCCGTGGGTTCAAATTGCCCGTGTTAGACAAGTTTTCAGGCGCGACCAATACCTTGAATCATATGCAGTATTTTGAGGCCACAATGTGCTTGGTCTCCTCTAAGGATGATGTGCTGTGTAAGGCACTAACCAGAACATTCACAGGTGCAGCACTAACTTGGTTTCGTGGCTTGACTACTTGCTGCATCACCTCATGGGAGTATATGAGGAAAAAATTATTGGACAGATTCTCTACGGCTGGGGCCCGTAAAAAGACAGTGACCGACCTAAACAATATGACTCAAGGTAAGACAGAAAGTACTATGAGTTATTTCACAGGGTTTAAGGAGTTGGTCGACCAGATCGAGGAAGACCTCACAGATAGGGAGGTCATCAACTGTTTCAGAAATGGAGTGTCCTCTCCTGATTTGGATTACGAGCTCCAAGTTAGAAGGGCAACCACGAGGAAGGAGTTGTTCGAGAGGGCTTACGATGTGGTCGTGGCTGAGGAGAGAAAGGAAAGGAAGAAAGACAAAGGCTCAAAGCATTCTGAAGCTGGTGAGTCGACAAAAGGGGGTCCGGTGAAAAACAATGACAATAAGGGGGAAAACAGAATAAGGGCGACAGAAAGAGTCCCTGAAAGCTTCACTCCACTGACAGTAAGTCAGACTAAGATTATGAACACGGTCAACCTAGGTCCTCCAGCCCCAATAAATGCTCAGAATAAATTCAGAAGGGACAATGGTAGGTATTGTGAATACCACAAGGACACGGGGCATACCACGAAAGAGTGTATGAGTCTGAAGATGATCATCCAGAAGTGGGTGAATGAAGGAAGGTTAGATAGGTTTATAAAGGGAGATCATCCTGCTGGTGGAGATCGACCTGCCAGAGGTGTGCCAGAGCCGAGGCAACCTAGCTAGGCTGATGATAAGTGGCTATTTTATAGTCATTTATAGCATTATATCTATATCTTTTTCTAAGTTTTAGTCTCATTTAGTTTGCATTTCGCTTCCTTTTTGTTATATCTTCGATTTTATGCTTTTGGTAAATTTTATGCATATAGATAGGTTTTGAAGTCCATCTACAGAGCAAATTATGCTTGGAAAATGTCTAAAGATCAAAAGACATGGAAGGAAAGCATCAAAATAAGCAAACATGCCTAAACCTAGCCTGCTCGACCGTGCTTTAGAAAGAAGAGCGGCTGTGCAAATGTACATTGCCAGGCCACATTTTGGCCCCAATTCAGAGGAGCTGTCGAGGCTTGAATTCAGGAGCGGCTGAGCAATCCAGGCGGTACGACCGTGCAGCCGAATGTGGAGCGGTCGTGCATATTGGCCAGTTCAAAAATAAAAATGGCGCCAAGGCCAGAACAGCCGTGCAGATTATGTGACGCGGCCGTGCACTTACTGTACCAGTTCCGAAAAGGCACCTTTTGGAGACAACCATTTGAAGGATCACACCCTTAGCTTAGGATGCCTATTTAAAGGCCATTTTGTATAAGATTTAATCATCCGGGAGGATCAGATCATACTGAGAATAGAAAGCAAAAATACTCTAGCAACAGTATACACAATTCTTGAAGATGTATCAATTATTAGTGACAAGTTCTTGTACATCTTTTAAGATTGTGAATGCAATTCAAGATTTCTTCCAGCCTTTGTTTCTTCTGCAATTATGGGAATAAGTATTTATTTCCTTATTCATCTTTACTTCTTGTTCTTTTATTATGTTCAAAGGCTTGCGAGTAATCCTCCATTTCTCGGAGTTGGAAACTCAATGATTTATAATTCATGCTTCCTCTTCATGTCAATTCAATTCTCTTCTTATTAATCTTAATACTTACAAATAGGGAGACGTCCTTAATTGTATAACCTTAGTTGATCAAGTGAAAAACATTGATTAGCGGAATCCTAAGAATTGAACTAGGTCATTAATCACAAGTGTAGTTTAAAGACATAGGGATGATCCTTTAGTGGAGAATACGTGAGTATAACTTGGACTTAACGGATTTTGGTTAATACAGAACCCTCGAGAGGTGAACCGGGTTACTCGTGTGACGGACGAGAATACCTATAAACGGACCCTCAAGAGATAGGCCGTGTTGGTCTTAAAATACATGTGCTAGGCCTTCACCCATGAGTAGTTAGCACAGCTTAGCGTATCATCCTTGATTTCTGACATTTTCATCTTAAAACAATTTCTTCATATTATTCTTAAACACCTGCAAATATAAAGATGTTCGTATTTGTAGAACCCTAGTTAATCGAGAGAAGGACGTAGCTGTAAATCTCAGTTAGCCGAACCATATGAAGTAAACTAGGTTTCATTAATCATGAGAGTAGTTTAATAGCCTAGGGGTGTTCTTTGAATGGAAAGTATGTGGACTTTGCGAGCAATAATGGATTCTTATTAGTTATATGGAACCTCGAAAGATAATCCGGGTTGCCCGTTCGTGACAGGCGGGATTACCATTAACGAAACCTTAAGAGATAGGTCGTATTAGTAAAGAATACAAATACTACTTGCTTGATCGTGAGAGGTAGTATAGCCTGAATATACCATCCTTGTTATTTTGATGAAAACCTTTATTTAAAGCATGATTATTTGATGTATATATGTGTGTTCAATCCCGAGAATACTTTTATTATATGTTAGATTAGTTTATGTATGTTTCTAGTATTTTCTCAACCAATTCATATCTTCCCCAATCATTTTATCTATATATTTTTATAAAGACGAGTATCATACAAAGTAAATCATGTCCTAGTGGGATCGATCTGTACTTGCACTCGCTATATTTCAATAGCCCGTGCGCTTGCGAAAATTAAAAAGACCGTTAAGGTTTGAAGCTATCAGCTAACTTTGGGAGTGATTGCTGAGGAGACGAGCAATACTGCCCTTAAACACAAAAATTTTCAATTAAGAAAAGCTCCCTATGTGCCACCTTGGACGAACTTCCCCTTGCTCTTTGGTCCGTCCGCACAACCACTAGGGGGCCTACAGGGGAAACCCCATTCGCCCTTACTTTTGGGTTGGAAGCTATGGCACCTGCAGAGCTACGACTTCCTACAGCTGGGGTGGCTTTGTTTGATCAGAATCAGAATAACTCTAACAGGTTGCTCAACTTTGACTTGCTAGAAGAGAAACGGGTGACTGCTCAGCTTAGAATGATAAATTACAAACAGAAAACCAAGGGCTATCACGACAAGAAGGTCAAGAAAATGTCGTTCAATGTTGGGGACTACGTGCTAAGGAAGATCGAGGTAACGGGAAGGAAAGCTGAACAGAACAAGTTATCTCCGAATTGGGAAGGTCCTATATCGTAACCAAAATTGTCAAGGAAGACACCTACAAGATTGACCATCCATGTGGTGAAGAGCTGAAACATCCTTGGCATGCTAGCCACTTAGCTAGATATTATTTATGATTAAGCATCAATGTAACGACCTACTTCATCAATGAAATAAAAGTTTTTCTCACAAATGTTGTTACACTTGCGTCTTATGCAACTCAGATCCGACTCTTAGTCGATCTCGAAATATCTAACATGCTCGACCAAAGTCTTAATTCAACCTCGTTCTTAAACAGGTTCGACTGAAGACTTAGGTCACTCTCGTTCCTTGAACAGACTCGACCAAAGTCTTAAGTAAACCTCATTCTTAAACAGGTTTGACTGAAGACTTAGGTCAGTCTCGTTCCTTAAATAGGCTCGACCAAAGTCTTAAGTCAACCTCGTTCTTAAACAGGTTCAACTGAAGACTTAGGTCAGTCTCGTTCCTTAAACAGGCTCGACCAAAATCTTAATTCAACCTCGTTCTTAAACAGGTTCGACTGAAGACTTAGGTCAGTTTCGTTCCTTAAACACGCTCCACCAAAATCTTAAGTCAACCTCGTTCTAAAACAGGTCTGACTGAAGACTTAGGTCAGTCTCGTTCCTTTATACAAGCACAACTAAAACCTTAGTCTGTTTCGTTGTTAACCAATTGATCTGACTAAGACTTTGGTCGATCTCCTACTTGATCTAGTTCGACATAAAGACAGAAATACGAATCAAAACAAAATGGTTCAACAGTCAATAGCATTAATAAAAAAAGTCCCCCAAAAGTGGGTTAGGACTTGTGCAAATCAAAGTTACGAGTTAAGAGCCTCCCAAAACCGGGCCAAGGCATTGATTACAAAAAACAAAATGAAAAAATGTTTGGAACTTGTTCGTTACAACCATAAACTGAAATAAACAGATCAGTCCTCTTGACCGCCATTAGTTGGATCCTGCTCTTGCTCTTGCTGAGGCTGCACTTGTTGATCGACCTCCTCAAGGACTTGGTCTTAGGTGACCTCATTGTCTTCGTCCATCTCTTCCACCTCCTCTAGCTCCTTGAGGATAACATTAAAGTTCCTTTGATCAATAGGAGGTGCGACCCAAGGCTCAAGCCCATCTTTCGCATCCTGTTGAGCAATGAGGGCTAAATCATTGTCGTTATAAGGCACAAGGGAATGACCACCACGGGCTTGCTCGTCGTACTGTTCTTCAGAGACCCATTCAGCTAATTTCTCAACAACCAGGTCGACTGAAGGATCTACTATTGCCCGACGAGCCATGTGTTGGTGCCCAACATCATAGAAAGCTTTGGCTCGGGAGACTATGATATTATAGCACTCATCACTACGCTTGAAGGCCTCCACTGCCGCCTTCTCTCGTACCTACCTGGGCTTCATCCTCCCATCTAAGCCGAGCAGATTTTTGGTGGTCCAACATTTGGATCATACGAGTACTTCGATCTTGGACCATCTTGGTCAGCTCCCCATTCTCTCCCTCCAGCTTAATTTTCTCGAGCTTGGCCGCAGTTGCCTCACCCTCCAAAAGGCTCACCTGTTCTTGAAGAGGAGCAAGATACTCCCTTGCAGCCTTCAGGTCGATCAATGCCTCATCTCTCTCCCTCACAGCATCAGCATGAACAAATGAAGCCCAACCTTCCATACATTATTAAGACCATTTTATCAAATGGGCCGGTCCAATCGCTACAACACCAACGGCCCATCATAGATCAGTCGATCAAGCTCATTGTCCGACCATCATTGGTCCCGACCTAGCTACGTCCGACATAGGATCACATACTTGTACAATTCATATCAAACCAAGTTATAAAATCAGGTCGCCCTTGATCATTCAAGCGACCTCGACTTACCAACACGTGCGCCGACCCACGTCGTTATTCGTAACTGCCTCCTACTTTCTCGGAGTCAGTTACGCCAACATTATTTCCGTGATTTTAGGGATTCAACACGATCCTACATCAACACTATAAATACCTAACAATATCCAACGTTCAAAGGTAATGTCTTATTTGCTATTTGAAAACTACGTTATTCAATTCAATTTATAAGCTTAATACACGTTATCTCATCATTACGCCGGAGGGTCTTAGCCGAAGGCCAACCTGGCTAGTCGTTTGTTCGTGGTTTCAGGTCACATTGATTGGAGATCAACCTAACTGCTGGACAGACTGATCTGGACCGTTTCCTGCATCATATCAATGACCATATTATTTTACTATGCTTTGGATTAACAAGAGTGATCAGATGACAAAGTCAAGGTTTGACTTTGAGATTAAGTTGGAATTCTCCCGTTTATAGTTTCCATGTTTGACTTTATGCTTAGAACCCGAGCAACGTGATGTTACAAGGGTTTTCAAACCATCAAGACCTATAGTTCAAGCGTTAAGCCAAATGAATATTCGTTTAGGAATATGAGTAGCTAAACAGTGACGGAGTCTGAAATTTTTTTAAAGGAGTGGCAAAAAAAGTGTTAATGCGTTTTTTAGTTTATACAAATGGTGCAAAATTTAATATATTGCACTAACACTCCTGATTTTTTTTAAAAAAACTGAAGAGGGCAATTGCCACCCATATACAACATCTACCTCCGCCGTATATTAATAATTTTACTCTCTACATTTCATAATACTCCCTCCGTCCCGGCCGAAGTGTCCGAAAAGGACAATTGCACGAGAATTAAGGAAAGTGATGTAAGAAAGAGAAAAATTTAAATGTTGTGAGTATGAAAAATTAAATAGGAGAGAGAATGAGTGGAAGGAATAGTTAGGAGAGAGAATGTTGTGAGTGTAACAGTAAAGTAGGAGAGAGAATGAGTGGGTGGAATAGTGAAAAAACTTTTCTTTTTTGGGTATGAGACATTTTAAATGAGACGCCCAAAATAGAAAGTTGGGACACTTCGACCGGGACGGAGGGAGTAGATGTTACAGATGATTTCTTAAAATTTTTAATAAATGTGTTTCATTACATTGTACTTTGTGTCAAAATAAAAATGATTTTTGTCAAATTTTCTTTTGACAAAGAATTGTTCTTATAAAAAACTAGTTTTTTTTAAGATAAGGAAAAACGTGTTTTCAAAACAAACGGTGGTATTTTTGTAATTACACAAATTCGTGCCATCCCAAGCTCCGATCATCTTCTCTGGCCATCCCAAGCTCCGATCGTTCTCAGGCGTTCACTTTCGGTTTGAGTATTTTGTAACCTACAATTCGTGCCCTAGTTACGCCATTAATGTCCATTGTCGGCTCGCCGTTACATAATTGATGGTACTTTATTGATTGGTACATAATTAATTGGAGATAAGCTTGTGTGATTTGATTTCATAGCTCTTCGTTTTTTCGTTGGATAAACGGAATGTCCTTGATGGTGTGGAAAAAGGGTTTAATTTCTTGAAGTTTGGAGTCAATTCAACGAGCGGTGCATGTGTAACAAAGTGCCGGTGCCGGTGTAAAAAGTGCCGAGTGTTAGTGTAATAAAGTGCCGGTGTTAGTGTATCGAAAGTCTTTGGTGTTAGTGTAAAACAAGTGCCAGTGTTAGTGTAACAAAGTGCCAGTGTTAGTGTAATCAAGTGCCAGTGTTAGTTTATAAAGTCACTTAATATACATGCACTAGCACTTTTTTACACTGGCATTCAAAAATACATGGACTGGCATTTGAAAACACATTTACTGGCACTCAAAAATGCATATGCGCACTCAAAAACACGATGATTATTTTTGCGATATTCAAAAAAACATGAGCGGCATTCAAAAAAATATGGACTGGCATTCAAAATTACAAGAACTGGCATTCAAAAATACATTGACACTCGGTTACACACTTATCGGGCACTCTATTATACACTAATTGACACTCCAAAATACATGGTGGCACTCCAAAACACATACATCGGCATCTAATTACCCGATCCACCAATGCATCAAATTCACAAAGCGGTACTCAAATACTTATAAGCGATATTGACAACATATAATCTGATACATTTTATATGAAAAGCTGGCACATCAAATTCCCACACCAACCAACGGCAAATTCCCAAAGAATGTTAATTGTGAATATCAATCGGAGCTTCGATTGAAAAACGGAAAATACAATTTCGTCGAAGGTCAAGAACGAGGGGAGAGGGTGCGTTGTATTGGGGAGAGCAGAGATGGCGTTCGGTGATGAAGGGGATTGAGAGAGAAAGAGCTTTGCTGAGGAGGGACGTCGGTGAAGGAACGGTTAGCTCCGGCGATTGCGATTGAAGGAGAGTTGGAGGTCGCCGGTTGATTTCTGGGAACGGAGAGGGGATTGGTGTTGCCGGAGAAGGAGAAGACGGTGAGGGCGATTGCAATTGGGGAAATTGGAGAGGCCGCCGATAATGGATTTGGTGAGGGAGATCGGTAAGGACGAAGAAGACGCAGATTTCCCCTTTGCGTATAGAGAGAGAGAGAGGAGAGAGAGAGGTTATTATCTGTGTGTAACTGTGTGTTGTTATTGAGGAAGACGGTAAAACACGTTTTTTGTTAAGTTAACAAAAAATGCGTTTTTTACAAGTTTTTGGCTTTGACAAAAAAACAAGTTTGAAAAAAAAATAAAAAAAAATTGAACATTAATTTTGGGAAATTTGGGGAGTACTAATTAATTAATGACTCAATCAAGATAAGGAGGGGTATTTTTGTCCAAACGAAAAATCAATGGCTCATTAATGAATAAGATAAGCCATCCATATGAACCCCACGTGCAATGCATGCCGGCTGGGTCTACCATCTTCTTAGTATGGTCAACACCAAAGGTGCCGCGGTTTCAGCTGTTGCTACAAGTGTTTAAAAGCCGCGTTGACTTTTGCTTTTACCTCCCCTCTACGCTTCACTACCGTCGAGGTACAGCCTGTTAGTAATATCTACGGTTTTCCAGCTCCTTAGCCAATGAAACACGTAGACCGCGTAGTACCAGATCAAGATTTCCTTAAATTTTTCATTTTCTTTATTCTCCATTCCCACCATTTACTACAAAGAGAGAGACAATGCATCTCACTTACCTTCACTCACATGGCAACTTCATCACCACCTACAGATCTCCAAAACAAACACACACAATATCTCTCTCTCTCTCTCTCTCAAATTTGGAGTACGCGCAGTTCAACTGTATACAGTTAGAAGTCGTGTTATATCAACGCCAAGATCGTGCGTGTGTTATTAATGGCTAAGATCGTGCGAGCTGAATGAAAGGAGCGAGATGTGTCGTGTCGAGCCGAGCAAAATATCTAAAATACCTTAATAAAGACCATCGAAATGGGAATAAACGATTAAGATTACGTGAGCCCTACTGTTGTATATCGACTGTCGATTGCACTAGCCCAAAGTCCCCCTCTCTCTCTCTCCCCCCCCCCTCCCCTCTTTCAAAATCTTCTCCTTTTTAGTCGGTGATTTGTTTGAGTGACACCCTTACTTATTTCTCTTATCCTTTTTCATTCTCATTTTTCTCTCCCCAAAAACTTTCTTTTTCATATTTTCCTTTCTTGGGTCATAATCTTTTCCTGGAAAATCTTTCTGAGTACAAAAAGTGGCAAACAATAAAGACTCTCTAATCATCACTACAACTGTTGCACAGTCAACACTCGTCAGTGCTACATTTCTTGAATTATTTCATAGCTGTATTTCATCTTTGATTTTCCAAATAAAGACAAAATTCAACCTCCATTAATTCCCTTTTTCTGAGCCACTATTATTATCACAGGTGAATTCAATTCTCTGCTGCTGCTCTCTAGTTCTTTGTGTCAAAGTTATGTCCTTTACACAATTCCCAAAGTAAATTCACTTTAGCATCAACCTTAACTGATTCAATTTTCCTGAGAAAATCTTTAATATTTTCTTAGATGGCTTCATTCCAGTTCATGTTTCTTGTTTCTCTTTCCCTGATTTTCCTATCCCCTGTTTCCATAGCTCAACAGCTCTCTCCAGCTGAGAACAGAATCCTATTCCAGCTTCAACAACAGCTTGAATATCCAGGAATTCTACAAAGTTGGAATAACTGGACAAATTTCTGTTACCTCCCTCCAAATCCTTCCCTAGTTATTACTTGTTCTGGGAATCACATTATCGGGTTAACCATAATCGGAAACAGAGGATCTTCCCCTCTTTCCAACAAGTTCTCCATTGATTCATTCTTCACCATTGTTACCAAGCTCTCAAGCTTGAAAACTTTGTCACTTGTATCTCTAGGCCTGTGGGGTCCACTACCAGGAAAAGTTAATAGGCTTGACTCACTTCAAGTTCTTAACATTAGCTCCAATCTCATCAATGGTGAAATCCCATCATCCATTTCCACTCTCAAGAACCTTACAACCCTTGACTTGTCAAGCAATCTCTTCAATGGGAGTGTTCCAGATCTAAAAGGGTTGCAAGTTCTTCAAGTTCTTGATTTGGGTAATAATCTTCTTGGACCAAACTACCCCCCTTCTCTACCCTACAACATTGTCTCCATCACATTGAAGAACAACTCCCTCAGATTTCAAATCCCTCCCAGCTTCAAGAAATTCAACAAGCTTCAAAGATTTGATGTCTCCCTCAATAAACTTGTGGGTCCCATCCCAAGTTCTTTATTTTCTCTCCCCACACTCCAATATATCAATCTTGCCAAGAACCAATTCAGTGGGCAAATCCCTACAGCCATTTCTTGCAATCCCAAGCTTGGATTTGTTGACATTTCTAATAACCTCTTGATTGGGAAACTACCAGTTTGCCTTCAATCAAGTACAAGAAATAGGACTGTAGTTAGCTTATGGAATTGCTTGTCCAATACAACTACAAAGTATCAGCACCCTTTTTCAGCCTGTCACAAAGAAGCTCTTGCTGTTAAACCTCCAACTAAAAGAAAAGAAGAGGGGCAGCAATCAACTGTCAAACTTGGGATTGTTCTTGGCATCATTGGGGGCATTGTGGGAATTGCAGGGGCAATTGGGTTGTTGATATTAGGTTTATTCAGAAGATCAGAAGCAAGAAAGGCTAAAGAACTCCAATCTGACAGCTTTGCATTTGACAAGGATAGTCTCCGTACCGCCTCAGTTGTATCGGTCGTCGATACAAGTAAGAACATTATTCCTCTTCCCCAAAATAAATGTCCAAAATAATTTCAAATTTCCTCTTGATCTCCGTCCAAATTGTGTCTAAAAACTTTTCAAATTTCCTCTTGAAAAAGAGAAAATTTGAACATTTTTTAGACATTCATTTTGGGACGGAGAGTATTTATTTATTGATAAATGATGCCAAAATATACTCGAAGATACAATCTTTGCATATGTTATACACTACAGACCTCTGTGTGTGTGTGTGTGTGTGTGTGTTGATAAAATGGTCTTTAAATGTGTGCAGGACGTAGACCTCAAACAATGAGGACAGCAGCTTTAGGTCTGCCACCATATCATGTATTCACATTGGAAGAAATGGAAGAAGCAACAAACAATTTCGATACTTCAAATTTAGTTGGGGAGGGATCTCAAGGACAGGTAAAAAAAAAATCATTTACAATCTTCTAGTTAAGCAGGGCAGAATTGAACATATATTTTGGTTCTCATGAGTAGAAGAGCTCTCACTATTCGAGGGCTCAGAGAAGGGGCGAGCCCACATGGACTGCTTCCGCAGCTCGAACTTGTGACCTCCAAGTCACATAAAGTTTGGTTCAATTCTTAGTATTTTATTTTATTTTTTGCAGACATATAAAGCTTGTCTCAGAGATGGCACAATAGTCATGGTGAAATGTCTAAAATTAAAACAAAAACATACTCCTCAAGCCTTGCAGCAGCATATGGAAGTAATATCAAAGCTAAGGCACCGGCATTTGGTCAGCATTCTCGGCCACTGCATTGTTACCTACGTCGATCATCCAAACACAGCCAGCACTGTCTTAGTTGTTCTTGAAAATGTAGTAAACGGGTCGTTAAAAGATCATCTCATAGGTAAAAACGATTAAAAAAACTCCTGCGTTTCAATAAGAAAAGTATTAGCAAAATGTATAATTCGTAAAATTTTATTTTCTTTGGCATGCAGATTGGAAAAAGAGAGAAGTTCTGAAATGGCCACACAGAATGGCCATAACAATGGGCATTGCAAGAGGAATCCAATTCTTGCACACAGGAATACAGCAGGGCATTTATGGAAATGATTTGAAGATAGAAAATGTTTTGTTGGATGAAACTTTCACAGCAAAAATCAGTAACTATAACATAGCTTTGCCATCTAAGGTAAGTGCGCCAAAAGATAATGTACTACTTGCTCAAATCCGTACCACCGAGCTATTTTCGCAAGTATTTTTTGAGGTATTTAAGGTAATTTTTATTTTTTTTAAAATACAGGTAGGTTCAGAAAGCCCTCTCAATGGACAAGATGCTTCGAGCCGTCCTCAAAGGTACTTTCTTGCCATTTTCTCAGACACTTTCTACCATGTTTTTCGGAATTATGGTCTGAATCCTAAATAAATCCACAGGTCCGAAAATGGTGAAAAGGACGATATTTATGCATTCGGTATCATATTGCTGGAAATAATCTCAGGGAAGCCAATGAACTCAACAAGTGAAGCAAATGAACTGAAGAACAGGGTACAACTTCATATTCCTATAGTACAATAGACAATGCATTGATAGGAAATTTACAAAAATAACCTCCTTGCTATTTTCTGTGTGTTTTTTGTGTGTGTTCTGACTTTTCATTGATATTTCAGCTGGAGATAAGTTTGGCGGAGTCACCAGCAACCCTAAGGGGAGATACGGATCCATCTATTCGGGGAACGTTTGCATATGATTCACTAAAAACTGCAGTTGAGATCGCGATAAATTGCCTTAGCAAAGACCCGAGCCAGAGGCCATCTATTGAAGATGTGCTTTGGCATATGCAGTACTCAGTTCAAGTTCAAGAAGGGTGGGCTAGTAGTGGAAACCTGGGTACAAAATCATTTAACTAATTGTATATTATTGTGTTTACATCTTGTAACTACACCAATATTCATATGCAACTATTTCCATTTTTTTCTCAAACCGACACTAATGAATCTTCTCATAAAAACAGTATTGACCAAAATGTGCAACTTTTCTTTTGTTTGTTCTTGCTAAATTAACAATGGCAAATTCACTTTGTATAAGATCTTCAATGTCCCAAATATTTGACATTTCTATTGCTTTTTTCTTGAAATTCGTTATTGCTAATAGCGATATTATACGGATTGGGTGAGCGTGCAATGAGCTGCACGACGCACCTACGGCCTATATTTAGTCTTTTACAAATGTGTCGTGAAAGGACTGGGTTAAAAGACAATCATATCCTTGATTTGAAATTGAACTATACAGAAAAAGACTATTGTCATACTAATAAATAGGCCATAATCAGCTACAGAAAAAAACTATACAGCAAAGATTGTACCCAAACACTGACAGCTACAAAACCAGGATACATATGTAGATTAAATAGTTAAAGAAATGCAACCCAGAATATATGAGATCATTACAACAAGGAATTCTAACATCTTTCCACAACATAATCAAACATTTGATATAATTATGAGTTCAAGAGTTTGACAATATTAAGCTGTATTTAAGAAGATGCTATTCAAACAGCCCATTCAAGTATTCAGATATCTTACAGCTTCCTACCAGGAATAATTTAGTCTGCCGTCCAGCTCTGCTCTACAATCTCTCGAACTCTCCTGTTGTACTCGCGTTTGTTCTCGCTAAACATACGTGCAGCTTCTGAATTCGCGGGAGAGTTTGGATTTGGGTCACAAAGCAATGACTGCCACAAGAAATTATATTTTAATTAATGTGGAACCATAATATGAGTGGAAAAGAATAATCCAAACATGCCATATATATTTATATATGCATATATGTATATATGTGTATATATGTATACTCCCTCCGTCCCATTACAAGTTACACACTTACTATTTGCACGGGAATTAAGAAAAGTGTTAGTGGATTAGGTGTTGTGAGTATGAAAAGTGAGGTACGATAGAGAAAGTGAGGTAGGGAATAATAATTGAATTGTTGTTGTGAGTATGACATGTTAATATAAAAGTAATAAAACATTTCCATTTTAGGGAGTGTGTAGTTTGTAGTGGGACGCCCAATGAGGAAAGTGTACATAGTTTGTAGTTGGATGGAGGGAGTATGTGTGTGTGTGTGTGTGTGTGTGGTCTCACGTTCCTTTTTTATTTAAACCCAAATAAAAGTCTCATTTCTTTAAAAAAAAAAAAGGCAATGATTACTGAGCAATTTTAAGAAGGTTTCAGCAATTAAAGCATGATGCATAAAATTTTTACTTGTCAAATTGAGATTTTTTTTTTTTTAAAGGAGGGAGTATTATAAAAAACCCTAACTAAACAATTCATAATCTGTTAACTGAACATACAGCTCCGAGATAGCAGACATCACGTACCTGGATAGAGGTAAGAATAGCAGCCACATCGTAGATTGGGCTCCACTGATTTTGCAAAATGTCCAAGCAGATGCTTCCATCAGCATAAACTGGCAACAAGACAGACCTTAGTTGTTGCATTAAGATAGACCTTATTTTTTATTTGCTATTCTGCAACCACATTATTACAATGCGGCACAGCTTTATAATAATGGAGTCTCCAACCGGACAAACTAACATGACTAAAATGGATCAAACATAAAGCAATAATGGGGCTCCAAATGTTAACTGACTGTGGTCAATAAGGCAGACAGAATAGTAATAAGAACATCAATATGAGGAGCAATGGTTCTTGATTTCACTTACTGTTTGGATGGAACATGCGGGAAACAAATCGTACAGTTGGTGGCTTATTTGGATAATCTTCTGAAAACTGGAGTGTCAATTTGAACGTACCTGTTGATTCAAAAATATTAGAACAGGTATAAGTAGAAAAAGTGAACAAAAAAGAGTACTTCCTCCGTCCCATACAATTGGTTACTAAAACTGAATACATGGGAAATAAGGAAAAAGTAAGTATTGTGAGTATAAAAAGTTAAGTAGGAGAGAGAAAGTGGGTAGGAAGATTTTTGTTGTGAGTGTGGCAAGTGGGTCTCATGTAACAACAAACCACCGCTTCCAAATAGTGCAAATTTAAGGTAATAATAAGAGCATTGTTGACTTCATAACTACTCCATGTGTGGCAATGGAGTAGTAAATAAAGCCAATATAAACAATAAGGGAAATCATAGCCTAATTGTGGGGATTTGGTTGACTTCTTGTGGTGGCTCGTGAGTAAATCTAAACAAGCTGAGTCAAGTTGAAGTGCTCTCCATTGCCTCACATGGAGTTTCTGGAAAGCAAATACACACTTTTTACAGGTGAGTTATGTAGATACTTCTGTGTTTTAGTAGGGAGCTTATTGTAGGTACATTTTGTATCCTCCTAGTGTTGTGTCGATAACAACAAAAGTTATACTCCCTCCGTCCCATAACAACTTACCCACTTTGACTTTTAATGGTCAATACAAATGAACTTTGACCAAAAATTAATGTCTATCTAATCATTTTAATGAAATTCTAAGAATTGTTATTAATAAATCACTTTGTAACTTATCAATAACATATTTTGGAATTTTACTAGGATGGTTAAACTGACACTATTATTGGTCATGCTCACTTGTTTGACCATTAAAAGTCAAAGTGGGTAAGTTGTTAAGGGACGAAGGGGGGGGAGAGTATAATTTACTATTTTATGACCCTAGGTTGATGTTTGACTTACCATTTTACTGCCTTAACTTGAACAGATGAATACTACTTCATCCATCCCAAACTGAGTGTACCTTTACGTTTTTTGGCAAAAATATATTCACTACAGATTTACAAGTGAACAATGGTGATGATATATACCAAAGGTGTCATACCAAATGACACTCATTTTGGGACAGCAAATATTCAGGAATAGTGATGATAATTCTTTAATTGTTTTTCACATAATTTATCAATTCTATTATTTTGGACAAAAAAACAAATTACTCTGACAATTCAAAGTTTGTGTCTTGTAGCCGAGTCGAGCTCAAGTATTTGGTTACTCGTGGTTGGCTCACAAGAATTGGTGATAATGGAGCCTTCACAAACTCAACTCACTCTCTAATAAAGGGGTAATACTGGGCTGAGATAGACTCTATTAAACAAATTTAGGAAAAATAAAATTTTAATTTAATAACCAACATAAAATGAAGCTAACTTCCAGTATGCAGATAACAGTAAGCAAAATAAAGAATGGGAACCACCTTATGGAACCAAAATTTCAAATTTCGAACTAAAGAGTGAAAAATCAACATTTGCATGTTAAAGCATATTGAAGGCCATACACAAATCTTTATTACTAGTCTCGAGGCAAGATTTTGGTGCCAAGGAGTGGTTCCCAATATTTGACTGGCTTACTACCATTGGAATGTAGAGACAAGACTTTGAAATCCTCATTTCAAGTATGTCTTCTCCACAGTTTTCTTTTCTCTTTTACGAGCTGATATAAATCAAGTATTTTCCATCCTCTGATCCAGGCTAAAGCTCGTGAAGCCTCAACAATTACCATTCTTACGAGCCGAGCTCGAGTATCGTACCAAGTCAAGCTTCAGTGAAAGGGGAGTTAAGCAAATAGTTAAGGCTTAAACATTACATTTTCATGTTGAAATGAAAATGTAACAGGAATTTACATGTTTATGTTCAAGGGTCTCAATCTTAAAAACATTCACACACTAATCTAGACACTAAAAGCTTCATATTTCAAGCGAAGACCATGGTGCTAGCAATAGGGCTCCAGTCTTTGACTATCTCATTGCATGGGGGATTTATGGCTAGTTTTCAAGAAAAACAAATGAGAATTCAGCCTAAGCAAACATGTTACCGTAGTGGGAATCGATAAACCTTACTCTTGCCAACTCTAGAGTGAGGTGGGGAAAGAAAGAAAGAAGAAATGAAATGAGCTGGCGATTGACAATGGCAAAAATAATCCAGGGTTAAATTGTAATGATTTATGAGCTTAAAGTTGATTTTGGTACAATATGTGGAACCCTACTTGGGCTATAACCTTTTTAGGAATCACCCATTATTGTCTTTTAGGTCTAAAGAGCCTCCTTGAGGTATTATAAGCTAAAACCTCCTCCATGAGATTCGATTAAAAAAAGTGGATAGAATTCTGACAGATCTATGTAACCCAAAAAATGACAACCACATGATGTTTCTCTTAACTTTCCTTTTCCTTTAATTCCATAATTCATCCTCTCTCCAGATCAACCCACTTTTCGCTTTTACATTGGAATCTACTCCTATATCTATTTGTATACGTCATTGTCATCACAGTTGGGCTCACGATAGGGTTCAAAAACTAAGACTTGGGTGTATTGAGTACTGTGGCTCCACAAATTTATATACTATCACTAACACCACTGTCATGTCACAAAAAAAAGACCTTTCTGATTTGTAGACAATAGTGAATGTACTTAACAATAAGTTTCCAAAGATAGACCCATTTAAACGGTGTGTAAGATGTTTGTAAAGTTGCAAAGCTCCCGTCAATCGTAATGTACACAGCATGAACAACAGAAACAGAACCCAAGATGTTCCACTTGGCTCCAAAGTGAAAGAAAATTTGGCATAATCACTCAATTTGGAATTGAATTTACTATCATGCTACAAATGAAATTGAAATTGCTCACCAATAAATAAAATTATGATAAAAACATTTAAAGAGTTACTTGTCAGACATGTTAATTGCTTATATCATAAAATACTGCCAAACATATTGTGCATTAACCAATAAAACTAACTTGCCATATATACACAACTAGGAAAGAAAAAAGGGAGTCGAGTATGTACCTCCATCCCATGGAGTGTCATCTGGACTGCAATTAAAAGGCATGTGTTAATTAGATTGCAGTGCATAATTATGCACAAACACAAAACAAGAAGGCAAACTAATTTTCTTTTGATCGAGTCGTAACCATACCCAAATATTACAGCATTCCAAAGCATGATGTTGTTGTCTTGAGGTGCTCCACTAATGCCTGCAGGAGGGTCTTGTTGTAACCTCTTAAAATCCCTCATCAGCCTCTTCCTTGCAGGAGTGGACATCCTGACCACCTGAATCAAAAACCAACCAAACGAATGCATATTCATAGCATCCCAAATTCTTACTTCTAAACAAATGCAGACATTCGTTAAGTATGAAACCCCAATTACTAATATAATAAGAGTGTGTTTGGCAGCTCAATTCCAAGTTTTAAACTTGGATTTGGAAGAGTAATTTAAAGTCCACGTAGTTCATTCTGTTCTTTCAATCCCGAATCCAATGCTTGGAACTGGAGTTGCAAAACACACCCTAATCTTTAACGAAATCCTCTAATTGTCTAACTTTGAGACGAAAACACCTGCTGCATCATTATAAATTAATGGTTGTGAGATCGTAACTTCTTTTCCGTTTAATTTTGAAAAGTATAATCAAGTCTAGTCTACACACTCATTTCCAGAAACTCATGCAACCTATCTCTAACTCCACAAGCAAATGAACTTTCATGAGACTATGTCAACATCAAGATGGCATATTATCACCCACACAGAATTTTTTATTTTTTTTTAAAGCTAAAGAATCAATCTTTTTCATAAAAGGATAACCAAACCCTAGATCCATTAACTGTGTATCTTTCTAATATCAAACAAAAGACAATCAGATATACAATTCAAAACCCACATGAAATTGAGCAATAAAAGTCCTGAGTAGGTCTAATTAACGAAAAAAAAAAGATCATTGAATTCAGTAGCGATCAATAACAGACAATAAACGAAACAAAATCAAGAAATTGAAAGGAAACTTACTTGTAAACAATCTCAGAAACTGATAATCAATTGGTGGAAAAAGTAGAGAGAATGAACATCAGAAATATAATTACATGGGAGATCGGTCAGGGGAGGCAATTGTTAGGCATGGTGTTTTGTATGCATACGTTTGTCTGTGTATATATGTAGTGAGAGAGAGAGAGAGAGAGAGAGAGAGAAAGAGAGAGAAGGGCTGAAGGGGTAGATATTAAGGTCAGGGTGGGGGAATTGTGGGGGGTCCCTAATTAAGCACTTTGTTCTGCTTTTGTGTGTGTTAATGGATTCTTCTGCACAAGTTGCACTCTGATCGGAATATTTTACATAACCCGTGGACATTTATTATTGGGATAATAATATAATACTCCCTCCGTCCCCCGTGAATGTGGACTAATTTTTTGGGTGTGGAAATTAAGAAAAAGTGATGTAAGAAAGGGAAAAAGTTAAATGTTGTGAGTATGAAAAATTAAATAGGAGAGAGAATAAGTGGGAGGAATAGTGAGGAGAGAGAATGTTGTGAGTGTAAAAGTGAAGTAGGAGAGAGAATGAGTGGGTGGAATAGTGAATATTCTTTGCTATTTTGGGAAGTTTGCATTCATGTGGGACGAACCAAAATAGAAATAAGTTTGCATTCACGTGGGACGGAGGGAGTATATACATGCACTATTTTTAATTTTCTTTAGTTAGCTGTGAATTCACCGTGAACGTGAACACTATCAATTCAATCAAATTTTGATTATAATTGAATGAATACCTAATTATTTTGTGCAATTTTAAAAATCGTTATTAATTCACCATTTTGAGTATTATCAATAGCAATTTTTAAAATTATATAATAATAGCTAGATTTTTATAAATTTTAATCAAAATTTTACTGAACTAACCATAAAGTCAAAATAAGATAAAAATTTTGGAACATAAAAAATAGTGAGTAATATATTAAATCATTGTTTTTACAATGTTCGGTTGGATGTTGACGTGGGTTAAAGGATTTTTTTCTGAAATAATTTCATTTTAAAATTACAATTTTCAAAATAACTCGCATTTGAAATTATTTTTCAAAATGGCCATCTGTTTAGAACTCGACATGGTGTAGCGAGTTTAACATTTGACCGTTGAAACTCGATACACCATATAGCGAGTTTAGTAAAACATGGATTCAAGTGTTGTATTAATTAAATGTAATTAACACAGTCAAACTCGCTACACCATATATCGATTTCACGCGTATACAAAACTCGCCACATGGTGTAGCGAATTTTCAAAAATCAGATTTCCTTCCTAGCAACTTACAGTCTATGAAAAAAAAAAACCTAAGTGTTGGCCGCCAATTAGAAGAGAGAAGAAGGAGAAATATTGACATGGTTATTTTTATCAAATCAAAGTTTATCATCCCCAAAATTTCGTTATTGTAAGTTTACATTCAAGTTTTTTACTTAATTTGTATGTTGATTTTTGCTTTGATTTGAATACTTGTTTACTTGAAAATTAGGTTTATTCAACTCAATTGCTGGTATATTTTGAACTCAATTGTTGGTATACTTTTATTTGAGTTATTGTACATGTTATTGAACTCACTTAGCGTTGTTATTGAACTCAATTGTTGGTATATTTGAACTCAATTGTCGTATATTTGAATTTTTGGGGCTTTAAACTCAATTTGTGGGTTATTTTGTACTCAATTGTTAGTATATTTGTTATTTCATTTAGAAGTATTTGCTATTGATGTTTCAAAATCTCTATTTTTATATATGTATTTATTTGATATAGAAATTGGATTTCTTTTGTCACTACAAAAAAAGTAATTATTAGGGACTACCTTTTTTGGGTCGCTCGACTGGTACCGACCCTATTACTCTCTTAATAAGACGGCTAATTAGTTAATTTTTTTGAGACGACCAATTTAATTAATGGGACCGCTAATTTTTTTTTTAAAGCCCAAAACATAATCACTAGGAAAAGAAAAATAATAATTAAAAAACAAAATGAAAAAATCCATCCCTAATTGACGCCCACTCCCCCACCTCTCCTGCTCCTCCCCTTTACTCCCTCTCTCAATCCCTAAATTCATCGTTCGATAGCGGCTGCAAACCTCTCAATTCATCGTTCGATTTCTTCGTCCGCTTGTTCGATTTCTTCATCGCCGTTCAATTTCTTCATCGTCGTTCAATTTCTTCATCGGTAATACTTCGTTCGATTTCTCATCTGGTTTCATCGACCGACTAATAAATACGATCTTGTGTTTGTGTGTATATATAGAGAGTTTGTGTGTATATCAAGTTCCTCTAATATTACCCTTAGTATATTCAGCTTGTGAAATTTTGATTTTTACGCACGAGGAACTCATTGATGTTGAAGGTGATGGAATGGCCGACATGGTATTTCGCTGCATTCAGGAAATGGATATTGACAATCGAATGATGGTACTGGATATGTTTAGAAATTTATGCATTTATTTGTAAGGGGTTAATTTTTATGTTGATACTACTATTTATGAAAGGTGTATTACCATAAAAAATAAGAATGTGTTTTCTCTCAACTGAAATTGGTTGCTTTAAGTCTGAAAAGTTAGCGTGATTTCTTAACATAACCAAAACTTGGAAAATGTTTAGTCATGTTGTGTTGCTTGATTTTTGAAGGCTTGATTATCGCACCTAAAATTTCTTTCATACTTGCTACGGTTGAAATCTGGTAGTAGTTCTAAATTTATGATGATGATGTATTCGGATCAGCGATGTGAAGTAAGTCGAACTAGTTAAATTATGTGTTTGAACTCAATGAAACTTACTTTTAATTATGTTGATTACTTTGGCAGGACATTACGAGGCTTCTGGGATTGAATTCAATACAGGCCAAGTTAAAAATCGTCAATAATCTCAGTGGTATTATTAAGCCTGGAAGGTAAGCACACAAAATGATCATAATGAATGGTCCTGTTAGAAATTTAGCTCTTAATTACTACTATAAGACGAACCTTTGGGAAGTTGGTGAGTATTTCTCTGTTTTTCTTTTGGATTCTAAGTTCTTGGTTGATATGAATAAGATATTACGACTACAAGCCCGTAATCTATTGGCAATCACTGCATGCGCATCAAACATTTCTCTCCACCTTGACACAACTATCTATTCATTCGGTCTTTTTTCTTTTCTATTGATGGTATTTTAGGTGTGAGGGTTAGTAGTTTATTTGATTCTGGGCCTCAACCATATGATTTTGTCTTTCTTTGATAATAGGATGAAGTTAGCTAGTTTCGGATGTCATCATGTGATTTGTGTACTAAGTTATCTAACAGAGTGAAGGATGATTATGTACCAATTGATTGCATGAGTAGCTGTAATAAGTGTGGTGTTTTGAGCGTTGGTAGGCTTAGTCGCACACCTACTAAATTAAACAAGGACTCCTAAAAATGTAGATAGTGGAAGTCCAGGATCGATCTCAGGGAACAGTATTGATTACGAACTAGTTACGGACAAATGGGGGGGATTTGTTTGTTTTTGAATTATTTTCTAAGAACAGAAATTAAACTAATTAAGAGTAAAAACAATGATTTAGAAACACTTCAGATTTGATTCAATCCCCACCTAATTATGCAATTATCATTGATACCTCTTTTCAATGTCACCCTATTCACCTCATCACGAGATATATTTCAATCTCTGTTTCTTCTTTCAGATTAGTTACTAGCAGTGGCACACTCACTAGAAACCCTAATTAACAAATTAATCTAACTGGCACAGTCTAGATCGCAGAATTAATTGATGAACGATTTAAGAAACTAAGATCAAGAACGCTTTCTACAATTATTTCATATAGATAATCGTCTAATTTTACCCACTTAACAATTTACCATGGCACATGCATAAATCGAAAAGATGCTACTTATGAATTCCTACACTGGCACAGTAATAGAGAATTCTAGCAAAGATTCATAAACAGAATAAATGAATTGATCAAGTTCACAAACCCTAATTATAAATCTAAAATCAACACGAATAAAATTATGAATAGAGATGAACAAATAGAAAAGAAAATACCTCAAATTGATAAATAGAGGTTCAAGCAATCAAATCCAAAGCAAAAGAGCTTAAGCTTCCATGGATGTTCTAAAGCTTTCTCTAGATGAAAAATAACATAAAGAAGGAACCCTAAAACTGAAAATAAAAAGAGTACTTATACCTCCTTCTAAAAAAACAAAACCTAAACTAATAAGGAATAATAATAAGAAAAAGAAAAAGGAATTCCTATAATAATAAAAATACTCCTCCAGTTCAACGCCCCAGTCAAAGCTCGGTCAACGCCAGTCCAATCCCAATTTGGCCCGGTCAACATGCCTTTGTCACAGCAAATTAAGTTTCTTATTTTCTGATTTCTACTTTGGTCACCGACTTGCTCAAATCTGCAGTTTGGTCCCTGAAACTTCACAAATTTGCAAAATAGTCTTCCGCTTCAAGATCTTGACTTTGATTCCTCGAGAGTATTACATCCGAATATGAAATAAAACACTCAAATACCCTCGGATTACAATTAAGCCCCAAAAATACATTTTAGTCGAAAATTACATAAAACTAATCTAAATACATGAAAATAACAATTTAAGCTCATAGAAACCTAGAAAATAATGGTATAAAATCCGTCCCATCAAATACCCCCACGCTTAGACCATTACTCGTCCCTGAGTAATATCCTAAACTCCAATCTAACACCGGTCTAAAACAGATGCATGGAGGGTAAATGATTCCTAGTCTCCTCTAATCCGCCAATCAAAAATCAACAACTCAAACAACTCAATAAACGTACTCGGAGAATGGAACTCCGCTCCTTATCACTCCAACATAACAATGGTACCAATGGCCTTAGCTCGACCCCAACTCCAAATATGCAAAAATGGGACATCCAAACTAAGGCCCACACATCAAAGCCAAGGGGAACTAAAGATGTCCTAATTTTTCCCCACGCTTGTCTCACACTACTATCGCCCTCGTAAAAAAAAAAATCAATGTTAAGGTTGCGACCCTTAAACAAAGATTTACCTCGTGATAAGCACCAGCACCCCTTATAACTCCAATAGTGAACGAGGGTTTCTAAAACCTAGGCACCACTATCCGAACCTCCTACTCCAATAATGGTCCTACCCGATACTCCAAAACCTCTCTTATGTCTCCAACTCCGGTGTTATAAAAGATAATACATCTCAAAACCTCACCTTTTTCCTAGGTGCCCTTTCGGGTTTTCACCTAGACTCTCAATATTTTTTTATTTTTTTTTTTCACACCCTCTCATTTTGCCTAGGTGCCCTCTCGGGTTTTCACTTAGCATCTCTTTTCTTTTAATTTTTTTTTCATTTTTTTTTCAAATATTTTTTTTTTCATTTTTTTTTTTTAAAGGAAAAAAAAATATACACAAAATATGTAGGTAAACCCCACCCCCTCACTAAACAATTGCATTGTCCCTAATGCCTTCAGCAGTAAATATAATTACCTTGGAACGGAAGAAATACTAAATGCAAAGAAAGACAACAATTCAAATTCATGTACTCTCAGTACCTTGGCTTTGTGGGGCGGCCGCATACTTGGTTGGAGCTGGGCCTCAAGTCCAGAAGAATTGCCTCACTATTACTATTTTTTTTTTTTTTTTTTTTTTTTTTTTTTGTATCTTGAAATGAGGCTTCCCTCTTTCATTACCACTTCCCAATCTTCCAAATTACCACCCTCTTTCGACCCTCTTGCTGGAACTGAAATTTGTTGCAACCGACTTGGACAAGACATGCCGCTGAGAAGAGTCTTGATCAAGAAGGTGACGAGCCATCTGAATCATAAAAGGAAGAAATTTGGAGTTGCTCTCTTTTCCTCCACCTCATGCAGTCCGTACTAAATGATGCACCAGTTGCAAATCGCACCAACATCAGAACAATGCCGTATGTCAGTAACCGAAGCCGACTTCCATAACGGCGCCCAAGAGCAGTTAGGTAATCCCAATACTGATCTACATAACGTACATACTGACCTCTGAACTGATGGACCTTTCAAAGGGAAAAGGTTATTGCATAGAGTCTCGTTATTTCTGAGTGCAGCCCCATCCCAGGTATTTAATTAGCTGGTCCTCTGGGTGGTAAAAAAAAAAACATTCATTGAGACATTTTATCGAACAGGTTGTGAGCAGGAAGCCTAAGCACACGAGATATGTTAGAACAAGCTGCTCTTGCACCCAATCAGCACCAACAAACCACCATTTCCATTGTTTCCGGTCATACCTTCTTGATTGTTGCTGTTGACACAGATGACTCCATTGATGCTGAGATCTCTCAAGTCTTAACTTTATGGCTGTTTCAAATGAGCACTTTCGTACTGCTTTTGGAACAAGCAATCCTTCTACATTACGCGAAACAGTTGTTGAAGTTTCAAATACCACTTGGGAAGATAATGGAGGGCTTGAAAACATCAAAAGAGAGCTTCAAGAGACGGTCCAAAATCCTGTGGAACATCCTGAGAAATTTGAGAAGTTTGGTATATCTCTCGGTCTCAAGGGGAGTACTCTCTATGGCCTATGGATGTGGAAAAACTCTTTTGGCAAAGGCTATTGTGAATGAATGTCAGACTGAAAATCTTGAAAAAAAATGAGCCTTAGCTGATTCTGAATATGCTACTCTTTTGGCAAAGGCCATTTTTTTTTTTAAACAGCCCCAAGATTTTTATTTTAACAGCCCCAAATTATTTTTTAATCGCCACCTTTTTTTTTTCGTTTTGCTCCTCTCCGTCTCGATTTTATCTGCACATCACCACAACCCAAAATCCTCAGTAGCACCAATTCAACACAAAATCATACAAATAAAAAAATAACAAAGAATTAAACAAAGAAATTCCTGGGTTGCCTCCCGGTAAGCGCATTTGGTTAAGGTCGTTAGCCCGACCGGATTCCCACTTCAATGGGGATTTGAGGTGGCCACCTTGTTTTTTTTTTTTTTCTTAACTTTTCTTCCCTTGGCCCACCTCGCACATTCACGAGTGCAAATACCCATAATTTTCCCCATATATGTACCTTTCATGATTAAATAGGGTCGATCCCAAATAAAAATTGTGGTCTTTTTCTTGGCCCTTATTTTCTTTTTCTTTTTCTTGGGAATATCCCAAGAAATTTTTGTGGCCTTTTTCTTGACCTTTTTCTTCTCTTTTTTCTCCTTGGGTACCTCTCCCACAAACTCACTCGGTGCATTGGTCTTACCAACATCAAGCATATCAGCAAGACCCAAAGATCAGCTCCTTCATCTCATCAGAAAGATCAAAGTCTAACTCTACTAATCCTAAAGCATTCTCCAACACAGATTTCATGTCATCAAAAACATTAAAATCCATTTGTTGTCCATCACCCTCCATAGTCAAACAAGATTAAGAAAAAGATGACATAAAAAAAAACGTAACAAAAAGGAAACAATAAGAAGAAATAGATTAAGAAACAGAATAAGTCCGTAAACAATTACACCGTTTCCCGGCAACGGCGCCAAAATTTGGTAGGCTTAGTCGCACACCTACTAAATTAAACAAGGACTCCTAAAAATGTAGATAGTGGAAGTCCAGGATCGATCTCAGGGAACAGTATTGATTACGAACTAGTTACGGACAAATGGGGGGGATTTGTTTGTTTTTGAATTATTTTCTAAGAACAGAAATTAAACTAATTAAGAGTAAAAACAATGATTTAGAAACACTTCAGATTTGATTCAATCCCCACCTAATTATGCAATTATCATTGATACCTCTTATTTTCTGATTTCTACTTTGGTCACCGACTTGCTCAAATCTGCAGTTTGGTCCCTGAAACTTCACAAATTTGCAAAATAGTCTTCCGCTTCAAGATCTTGACTTTGATTCCTCGAGAGTATTACATCCGAATATGAAATAAAACACTCAAATACCCTCGGATTACAATTAAGCCCCAAAAATACATTTTAGTCGAAAATTACATAAAACTAATCTAAATACATGAAAATAACAATTTAAGCTCATAGAAACCTAGAAAATAATGGTATAAAATCCGTCCCATCAAGCGTACTGTCGAATTTACTGTAGTTGGATAACAAGTTCCGGATGGAGGCCACACCAAATTAACTACCTGCAAGAATGTGATTAATGCTCACCAATCAGCTGTTTAGTTAAAATCTCAAATCTTAAAATTCATATAGCTCCTTCCCGAAGATACAGACACCAGTTATTTGATGTAGCCTTGCAACTGTGTTTGACATTCTACTTGATAGCATAATGAAAAAGCTTTTATGATGCAGAAAAGAGTGAGTGAGCAGATACCTCTTGATCAGCTGATGAACAAAACTGGAGATGTTTGGCATGTCTTTCTGAAGGGAGATCTCAGCGACCTACTTTATGGCTACAAGTTTTCTGGAGAGTTCTCTCCTGAAGAGGGACACTACTTTGATTCTTCTAAAATATTATTGGATCCTTATGCCAAAGTTAGTGCCCATTACACTAATTTCCTTTATTACTTCAATAATCTATTCGAGTTCATAAATCCTTTTTTTTACTTGCATCCTAATCATTTGAATGCGATAAAACCTACAATACTGTTTATAATTATTTTTTAAAATGTTTTTTTTTTGGTTGTTCAAGTGCAACGGGCCTTGACTTACACGGTGCTTATCCAGGCTGTTGTAAGCAGAGATGAATTTGGTGTTCTTGGACCTGATGAAGATCCCTGGCCCCAAATGGCCTGCAAAGTACCTTCCACAGATGATCAGGTATAATCTGATTTGATATGATGTACATTGGTATGATGTGTTTGTTGGTTGTCTTGTTCATTGCTTCCTAGTTCGGAGTAGTTTTATGAGCCCTTTTCTTTCAGATTCATTCTTTGGTTGGTAATGCTTAGGAAGACACCTTCAACCTTTTCTTTCCCCATCCCTGCATATAAGGAAAATCAACTGTAGTCCTTGTTGCAATACCTCATCTAGAAGGGTTCTCACCCTGCTTCATATTTACTTCTCATTTTGTGTATTCGTGGTCCAAGTTTGACTGGGATGGAGATCTACCTTTGAAGCTTCCACAAAGAGATCTTATGATATACGAAATGCATGTTCGTGGATTTACAAGGCATGAATCAGGCATGACAAAATCATCTGGTACTTACCTAGGCGTGGTGGAAAAATTGGATCACTTGAAGGTACATACTTGACCAAGCGTTTGATTATTCATTATTTTAAGAATGAAGATGCTATTTCTCCATTTTAAGCATATCTTTTACTACCTCCGTCCCAGACTAAGAGTCCTACTTTTTATTGTTAAAACGAAGGTACTTTGATAATTTCAAGTTAACAACAAAAAAGGTAGGACTCTTAGTCTGAGACGAGGAGTAAGATATAACAATGAGCATTTCTTGCACAGATGATTAGATCTTTTTAAGTGTACATTTAAGTATTTGTTACTTGTACAACTCCTCTTCTGCAAGCTTATATTTCAAAGACATTTTCATTCTTTTGTCATAAACTGATGTAGGTTCAACATTTGTATTTGGATGCAGGTACTTGAACACGAAGTTGGTTAGCATAGAATATGCAACAATATTTTGGTAAGGGATTGCAACTAGTTTCCTGGAGAGAAGTTTGTATTTTTTGAATTATACTAAAATAAGAGTAGGCCCTATTTTTGCTTATACTTCTCTCTGGAAAGAGACCTGAATGACCTAATGGTAGGTATACCTGTAGGTGCTTTCATGACTATGCTTATTATTAATCATTGAAATCCATATGGAGATCATATTTGTAATGCTTCTATTGCTTATGATCTGAGCCAGCATGATTCATGTTTACGGCAAGATCATTGGAGGAATGTCAGCTCTCAGGTTCCATTTCTTTTTCTTGATAATCGCATACTAGTATCAAGTATGGCTCCTTTGACACTTTCTACTTTTTATCTTTCGTGCAGCACCAGTGTTGTTGACTTGATCTGCCACATTGCCAAAGCTTGAATCTCGACCTCCATTGATTGCTGCGAGGATGCTTTCCATTTTGTTGTGCCTATTAAGTGTTAGTATGAATAGCATTAGTCGTTGAATTGAGTTTTTAGTTTTGTTTGAAATAAGATCGGTACTTTGTATAAGACTGACTGGTGTAGCATATTTCGGCTCCCCCTTCTTGGTTGTGTATATATATAATTAGTTGAAGATTAGTAGTGTTTGATAATTAATGGTAAATATTCACATTTTGACACCAAATTTTATTTGGGTCGTCTATATCCGACCTAATTACTTTCCCACAAAAAAATGTGATTTTGGCGCAAAAATATATTTGGGTCGGGAGATAGGGTCCCTAATAATTTCCCTCCAAAAAAAAAGGGCGCCAAATATTATTTGGGTCGGCTATCTCGTCCCTAACAATGGGTACCAAAAACTATTTGGCTCCAAAAAATTCCCGAAAAAAAATAATAAAATAAAATATTTTTTTAGGGTCGGCTACTTCCCGTCCTAAATACAGTATTTGAGACGGTGACGGGGGTCCTAAAACTTTTAGAGTCGCATGTTATTTAGGACCCTCGTTTCCCGACCTAATTGCCGACCTAAATAGTATTAAGGACGGGAAATTGACTATTTGGGACGGGAAAATGCCGACCCTAAAAACTCTGTTTCTTGTAGTGTGTTGAAACAGAGGGATATATTCATTGATACTGGGCTATCGATAACTCTGTTTTGACTGCACATGAGGGCCACAAAGCTCGTTTTATTTGGGTCGGACAACAGGTTGCTAGTCCACTTTCATTTCGTCGTGGTGCCACGTTGCCGGATAGAATAGCGCCGAGGATATTGTCGAGATTAGCCGAGAGTGGATTTAGTGGGGTTTATTATATAGGGAAAATTCAATATGATTATGCGTTGATGGAGGCATTGATTGAGAGATGGCGTTCGGAGACCCATTCATTCCACCTCCCGATTGGTGAGATGACTATTACCCTAGAGGATATCGGCATGATTTTCAGGTGATATGTCACGATCTTTTAAGGGTTGTCCCATCTCCCGGAGATATGGATGTGAGTAGTAGAAAGCTAAAGTGGATTACGAGTTAGTTTCCACATTTTCATTACCTCGCTGATGATACTCCCGAAGACATTGTTGATATGTACATACGGGCATATAAAATGCTAGCATTGGGTTCTACGGTGATGCCTGATCGTTCAAACAACAAGGTTAAGTTGTATTATCTCCCACTGATTCGAGAGATTTCGAGGATCTGGATGTACAGTTGGGGTAGTGCTTCGCTGGCTTTTCTATATCAAGAGTTGTGTAGTCTGACTAACCCTCTGACGAGCCACTTCGTTAGATTTCTCAACATTTTACAAGTATGGTTATCTCATTTTAATGTGCATTATGTTGTTGGTTTTAAGTTTGATTTCAAATTATCGGCATTATTTATAATATTTGATATAGATTTGGGCTTGGGAGCGGTTGCTATGTGTGCAACCTGGAATTCGAACGAGAAATACTGATTCGACACAAAAGCACATGTCACTGGGATGCAGGTATACATATATCATACGTTATTTTCTCGTCGTTATAGTTTTTTTTAATTGTTTCTTATAATTATCATTTTTATGAAATTTCAGGTGAACCTTTTCATCATTGTATCTCAAGGAGGTTACTGGCAATAACCTGCGAGACTATCGTGATCAGCTGGCCAAGCTAACGGATGATCAGGTTGTGTGACAACATTATAGAGATAGACAAGCTCCGGCCTATTGCTATCAGGGACGGGTCGTATGGATGGCGCGGGTCCCTCTTATATGATTTGAGAGGATAGAGTGGCATTTGCCGGATCGTGTTCTGAGGCAGTTTGGCATGCTGCAGGGGGTCCCAGAACCTTGCGACACTCGAAGAGACTTGCACAGAGTTGATAGGCGTGGAAACAATCTTGTGATTTGGAGCGATCGCCATCAACAATACATTGCACTGTGGGGAAAGCGGGGGAACTTACTGGTTATGGGGGTCTTAGGTTTTCACGTTATGCATTACACTATTCCATATATGATATGGTTTCGGAGCATAACGTGAATGTTTGTGCAGAACCCTCTTCATATAGAGGACGTTGTATACCGGTCGGTTGCCCCTTTCTTAGAGGGCATGGTAAGTATTTGCATTTTTCATTATTTTTTCTAGTTTTTTTTTTTTAAAAAAACATCAATTTATTAACTTATGTCTCATTATTATTATTTTTTGCTATAAAAACAGGTGCAAAACCTTCAACGTATACATATCACCAATGAGGAGCAGCAACATATGTCGTGTTCGCAACAAGCTGAGATGCGAAGGTTGATTAGATACACGCTCACTAACATTATGGAGCATCAACGACTTGAGGTTGCATCACCTCTAGCATTGGTAGATCGCGTACAGGGGGTAGAACCTCGACAGCGTCGTGTTAGACGTCGTGCACATCCATAACTACAACCACAACCACAAATGGACTTGCACGACGAGCCAGATGAGCCAGATCTTGTGGTCCAACCAGAGCCCGAGGTCCAGCCAGATTCCAAGACTTAGTATGATGGACTCTTTGATTATCCTTCATAGTGGGGAGCTACTCAGGTGGAGGAGGCAGAGGAGAGGATTAGATATGAGGTTGAGGAGGGTATTTATTCAGGTGTTTACCCTCGCCACGGCCCGAGTCAAGTGAGTAGGGTTATAATGATAATGATGATTTCGTTGACCCTCCACCTAGGACTTTTCATACGCCGGTATATTCGGAAAGTGGCTTTAGGGTTCCTTTATCATGCTCACGAGCGAATATTCCACCCTTCTTTGATCTGTCTGCGACTTCATCTAGTGGGGTACGTCTTACCCCTGCTCAACGGGAGGAGTTGATTAGAAGAGGGTCTCGAGAGCGGCATCCGACAAAGAAGTTCACCCCTACTGCCTATGATAAAAAGTATAAGAGGAGAAATAAGTGAAACTATGTTTTGATTTAGATGTAATAAAACTTTGTGATATTAATTATATTAGTTGTAAGAAAACATTTATGGATTTTCTGTATGGTTTTTTATGTTTTTATTTGGATGTTTGTTGTATGATTTTTTATGTTTTTGTACAATTTAGTATATTGTTTTGAGACTTTAATACATGTGTGCAGGTGTGTTTTATGGTATATTGTATAGGTTTTACAGTTTGATATATTGATTTTGGTATATTATACGGGTTCTAAAGTTGGGTATATGGATTTTCTGTGTGCATGTGAGATTGCAGCAGTTTGTTCCTACTGTAGGAGTCACTGCAAGTGAACTCGCTACACGGTGTAGCGAGTTCAATGAAATCGCTACACCGTGTAGCGAGTTCACTTGTAGTGACTCCTATAGCAGCAAACTGCTGTAATCCCACCCGCACAAATAAATTAGAAAGTGAATCCAAGTCAAACTAACTCCAAATGAAAAACAAAGTTATATTCAAACAACAAACAACACAAGCTGTTTAAACAATCAAAATTACATACAAGTTATAATCAAACGATATCCAAATGCAATCCAAAGTAAATCCAACCAACAATAGTCACTTTTTCGTTTTCGTACAAAATGTATTTTTTTTCGTTTTTTCCCTTAAACTCGTGTTTTTTTTGTTGATGTCATCATTTTGTTAGGGTTATATCCGAAACATCGTTAAATGATGCTTATGAGGCATGCTTATGTCATCAAATATCTTATGTGGAATAACTGTTACTTAGAGGAAATAAAATTGAAGCTGACATGAAAGTGTAGTCAAATTGTACAATATCAAACAATTAATCCTTAAAATAACTTTTAATGTTTCTCTTTTAATAATAATGTTTTATAAAATATTGTTGGTAAAAAAAATTATTTATATAATTTTAGGGGACATATAATTTTAAAATTTGTTTTGATTTAAAAAATTATTTGTTTTGAAAATGATTAAAAATTTCTCTATTAATATTTCTACTATTACTTTTTGTAATATATTCTATTTAAAATTTCAACATTCATCACTATTAATCTATTATTATTATTAGCCACTTTCAAAAATAAAAATCCTCAATATTAACATATTTTACAACATCGCCATCGTTAATTCCCCACACACCATCTGTTCCACCGTTGCCACCACTACCTCCACACCACCATAATCATCATATAACATACAAATTGGGATTTTCGTTTTTTCCAGATTTAGATCTACAAAATTTCAAACAACAAATTACACACACAATTACATAAATCACATTTCCTTCAAGTAAACCGATTTACACCACCGCCATCATCAAATCAACAAACAAATTTAAATTATGAAGAAACCTAAATTAGGATGAGGAAAGCGAAAATAAAGAAGGAAATCCTACTTAATCTGAGGAATTTCAAAGGTTTAATCTGAGCAATTTCAAAGGTTGGAGATGACTACGGAGGGCTTCAAAGGACCAAGGGGTAATATGTAGGATTCGAGGGGAGAAGATCATATGAGTTTGGAAAGAAGAAGGGAGAGGAAGAGAGAAGGAGACGACCTAGATGGGTGGTTGTTGGAGGGCGTCAACCGGAGAATGGGTTGGGGATAGCTTTGGTGGTCGGCCTTCTTGAAGTGTTGACCGGAGAAGACGATGGCGGCGGCATGAGAGTTTCTGCCGAGGGAGACTGGAAGGCGGAGAATGAAGAGGCGAAGGAGATGGATGAAGGGTTAGAGAAGAAGTGGTGGTTGCTGCTATGGGAAGGGGATAATGGGATAAGGAGAATGAAATGTGAAGGGGAAAAGTTTTTTGATCTAGATCTGATTCTGGGTTTAGGTGATCAAATTAATTGGGGTTAAATGATTCAATTAAACCCTCTACTTATTAATTAAAAATCATGAAGGTCAATAGTTTTCACATTTAACACTTTTACCCCTTATTGTTTCCATCTCATCCAATTTTCAAAATTTGTAAAGCCAGCTCAGCATTTTAATTACATCACCATGCCAAATAAGTATTTTAACGGACATTTGGACGGAACACCGACGGAAGGACGACATCAACAAAAAAAAACATGAGGTAATGGGGGAAAACGAAAAAAAAATACATTCAGGACGAAAACGAAAAAGTGACTATAGGTTGGGTACAAAATAGGTACTTATTACATGGAAAACATTCTTCTTCTCCCTAATGTTTGGGCATCTACTACGATTGTGGCCTTCTTGTTTGTATGATGAACACTGAGTATTCCGTTTATCTGCTTGTACAATTTCGGAAGCGTCTTGATATAGGCCGTTCGGGCTTCGCAGAACGTCGAATGTGGGGATTAGGGAAAAAACATGGCACTAAATCATCCACATCCGAAGATGTTGTGCATGTCAATATGCAAGAAGATGGGAACATATGTGATATGCAACCCATTTACCACATATGCAGGTACGCTCATTAAATTAGACAATTTGGATATTTCCACCTTTATCACCCTGACGTGCGGTTGTCACTTGATAGTGTTGAACCTCCTTACCTGATGTGTCATACATTTCTCGCTATTCTTCAAGTATCAGTAATGAACTTTCTGGCTAAATTGGTGTAGGGGATTGATGTTAGGGTTATCAGGATTACCTCCTAAGGCATTAAGTGAAGATCCAAGTCTTACTTGAAAGTACTCCACACAACGGTAGAATGCAGCTTCAACAATTGTTGTTATTGGTATCACACGGACTTCCTTTATGACATCACTGAAAACCTCAGACATGTTAGTAGTCATAATGCCATATCTGTAACCACCATCGTGTGCCAATATCCATTTTTTGGCATCTAAATTCAGAAACCATGCAATTGCCTCAGGGTTAATTGAATGGATACTCTTTAAGGTAGATTTCAATTTTCTATCTTGACTTGCTTTACCCGCTCCAAAACAGATAATTCAAACCTTTTCCTCTATGATTATCCAAGAAATTTGCTCGTATATGTGTCAAGCAATATCGATGATGCACATTTGACCACCACGTATCTTCTGCTATAGTCTTAAAAATGCAGTGATAACGGTCAGATATCAAGCATAATTCACGACTCTTTATAATATGTCTGGAAAGAAGATATAATAACCAACGCCAGCTCGTCCAGTCCTCTTTTTCAACAACAGCAAATGCAAGAGGAAGTATACTGTCTTTGGCGTCAACACCCATGTCAATCAGTATTGCCCCTTTATATCTATCATGAAGGAATGTTCCATCAACAGAAATGACAGACCGACAATGAGAGAAATCTTCAATGAAAGGCCCAAATGCCCAAAGCACCCGTTGAAACATGTGTAATTCACCGACAGGAGGAGGAGGATGATTATACTCAACAATTGTTCTGGGGTTCTATTTTTGGATGACTGATAGGACGCGGGGTAACCTTATATAAGATTCCTGAAATGCCCTTCTACTTTCCACAACATGCCTTATTATAGGTAATTTCCTTTCCAAACATATCAATGATGTGTACAATAATAACTTTAATCTTAACATCTGAATCGGTTTTAATAATACTAACTACTTGACGACAAAATTAGCTAGACCTGGCAATCGGGTTGGGTTGGGTTGGGTTGAGCCGGATTTAAGCGGGTAACGGGTTGAAGCGGGTAACTGGTTGGGTGGAGTAATATACAGTATGTTACAACCCATTTAACATACGGGTCAAATGAGGCGGGTGGACTCGGATAACCCGATAAGCTCAATTTTTTTTTTGAATTACTCGGCTAGAAAAAATAATTTTCAAAAATAAATTAATTTTTTTTTTGAAAATTATCTTTTAAAATGTTTAAATTTTTTTACCCACCGAGGAGGGGAGTAGAGGGGGAGTGGGCGGGGTGGGAGGCAGGGGGGGGGGGGTTGTTAAAAACATTTTAAATGATTAAATTTTTTTGACCCGACCTGGGGGGTTGGGTTAGGGGTAGGGTGGGAGGGCAGGGAGTGGGGGATAGGGGTGGGTGGGTGGGGGTTGTTAAAAAATATTTAAATGATTAATTTTTTTTATTCGATCGGGGGGGGGGGGGAGTGTAGGGGGAGGTGGGTGGGGGGCAGGGGGTGGGAATGTTTGATTAGCAAGGTTCTTCACTGTGACGTAAATAAATGTTACAAATGTTTCAATTCTTGTTACAGCGGGTTGAGACGGGTTGACGAGTTGACCCGCTTTAACCCGCTAAATTTAACGGGTTAAAGCGAGTAACTCTTTTCAACCCGTAATTGTTAATGAGTTGGATTGAGTCGGATAATTAGCGAGTTGGGTTGAGCGGGTTCTTGAGTAATGGGTAAAAATTGATAGGCCTAAAATTAGCATTAATCTCTTCACATAAGCGGTGCCTTGATTTCTAGTGCCTTGATTTCTGATTGAGATTGAGATTGAGATTGAGATTGAGATTGAGTTATACACTTTTGTCCCAAAATAAATACTCCCTCCGTTTCGTCCGAAATGTCTCAAAATGACCTATGCACGAGAATTAAGGAAAGTAATGTAGGAAAGAGAAAAAGTGTACTCCCTCCGTCCCAATAAGTGCTTCACCCTTTTGGGTGGGCACAAATATTAAGGAAATGGGTGGGAAAAAAATGTTGTGAGTGTAATTTGAAAATAGGAGAGAGAATTAGTGGAGGGAATAGTAAATTTGAAAAGTGTTGTGAGTGTAATAGTAAATTAGGAGAGAGAATGAGTGGAGAAAATAGTAAAAATTATTTGCCAAAATAGGAAAGATGAAGCTTCTAACGGGACGTCCTTTTGGGTAATTAGTGAAGCTTTTATTGGAACGGAGGGAGTATAGTGAAATAAATGTTGTGAGTATGAAAAGTGATGTAGGAAAGAGAAAGTGTGGTAGAGAATAGTTAGTGGATATGTATTGTGAGTATGACAAGTGAGTCCCACAAATAAAATGTCCTAAGACCATTTACAATGGTTTAAACAACCCCATTTTTTCAACACCCTTTAAAATACGACACATCATCTTCTCTCTCCTCCACCTAATTATTCAACACCCCATTCAATTTTTAACCCCTACAATAGTTTCAACACCCATATTTTTTCAACACCCTTCCAACTCATCATCCTATACCCTACCACTTTTATTTTATTTTATATTTTTTATTTTTATTTTTATGATTAGTAAAATAATAATTATTATTATTAATTAAAAAAATTATTATTATTATTATTAATGATAATAGTAATAATTATTATTATTATTTATAATTAAAAAAATACTGAAATACTTATTTTATTTTATATCTTTATTTTACAATATAATTAATTTATATTGAAAAAATAGTATTTTTTTTGTGTCCAAATCAAATGAAACAAGACTCTATTTATAGAGAAAAAAAATTATGAATTTTGGTGTAAAAAAAATTTTTTTTTATTTTTTATATAAGATAAATGCCTTTGAAAGTTTTGGATGAAATTTGAAAAAAAAAAAAAAACTGACTAATCATAAAGTGACAAGTGTCATCACAAGAAAAAAAGAAAAAAAAAGTTTTCTTTCAGCGCCTTAACAGCGCCTAACGCGCCTAAAGAGAAAGTGTACTACACGTGCCAATTCCGGTCCAATGGGAGGGCGACACGTGGCAAAATGGTGCCCAATTTTTTTTTTCAACACCTGTTGAATTTTTTCAACAAAATCAAAATTTTCAACAGTTTAAATTTTTTTTCAACTGCCATTGTAAGTAGTTCAACTGTTGAAAAAAATTTTCAACACCCCCGTTGTGTTTGGTGTAACTCAAAAAAGGAAAGTTGGAACACTTTGGGGGGACGGAATGAGTATCACTTTTGTCAACGTTTTAAATTTTATTTATTTGTACGATACATGAGAGCATTTGAAGGTAAATTACTAAGACGTTTTCCTAATTTAAATATGCTACATTTATGTTGGAATTCGAGACAGATTAAAATGAAAAGACTACATTAGTCAACATTAGTTCTAAAAAAAGACATGCCCAGCGTATGTACATGATGTTAGACACGAGTGTGTTCAAATGCGCCTCCATCGCGGCGAGGCCCACGCTCTATTTTTTTTTTTTTTTTGATTATCCGCGCTTCAGCTTTCGCGATCAATCCCTGACAACCAAATTCCGCGCTCAGCCACTGCTTCCTTAACCGCACCTGGACGCGCCTTGATCGAATCCCACACCTTCTCATGAAGCCACCAAGATACCGCTGGGCCAAAGCCACTTAGGTGGCGAGGCCCACGCTCTAGCACATATGTTCATGATGTTAGCGTCAAATGGAGCTCTCTCGCCCTCGCTCTAGAACATGTCCACGATTCTAGCGTTGTACATTTCAGATAGTGCACTCAAGATGTTCGACGAAATTACCCAATCAATGGTTGGTAGTACCCATGTCAGACATGTTTTTCAAAATTGCGGCTATTGACATTTCAGCTTTTGATGTGTTCAAAGAACTGAATGGCAGGAGAAGCTTTACCACATGTAATTCGATAATTAATGGATTTTCAAGGATGGGAAAAGAGGATGAAGCCTTCTTGTTATTCAGGAAAATACAGTCTGCTTGTACATATACTCCGTATACACGTTCAAAAAGACGAAAGAAAACATGAAGAAAGAGAAACATTACTCCGCATTGATCCTAAAAACAACTGATTATTACGGGAACATCAACGACTCAACATTTCTTTGGCTGCAAACCCAAGGTAGTTGTCAAAGAAGTTTGCAGGCTCGAAAATGAAGCAAGAAATCACATCCCTCAGAGTGATTACGCCAATGACTTCATTGTCATCGCCAGCAACATAGATTCTGTGAACAGATTTCGAGGCAAGTGTATGAATTACACTACCAAGAGTCGCATCAAGTCTGCACGTTATTGGTGTGATAACCCTTCCAGTGTCATGTTCTGCTGAAGCAATGGTGTCCATGAAATCTGTCACCGTTAGATGCCTGAAAAAAAAAAAAAAAAAAGAAGAATACAAAACAATGTTAAAATTGCCCTTCTTTTGGGGATTTGGATCTAAACAGTTCAACCGCATAAAAGTGGCCTCTAATGGTGGGAGGGTGGGATCAAAAGATAATAATCTAACGGTTGGGATGGAAAAAATACGACTAGATTCTATTTGCTCTTTTGAACAAATTTGGAATTTGTGGAGTTAAACTGCACAGGCCCAAGATCCTTCTATTGCAAAGTAGATACCACATGAATAAAGTAGAGATCATTTATCATTGTTTTGCTTAAAATCACCTGAAGTTGGAGAAAAGTTCCGGCTTGAGCAAGAGGAATCGAATATCTCTTATGCTTACGTTGCCTACAATTATCTTCTTTGGGCCTTCAACAACAGGAAGACCTCCAATGTGGTTATCTTTCATGTGCTTGAATGCTTCCAGTATGAGATCGTTACTTTGAACTGTGATAACCTGACAACAACATGAGGAAAAAGGATGAAGTCAGTTGACAGCTGAAAAGATGTGCCAAACAGCTGATAAATACTCACATTATCTCCCGACATAAATGGAAGCCCAAGCTCTGTTATGGGATGCCCAGAAATGCAATCAAACCAATCCCTTCCTTTGCATTGCTCAAGGCCTTGTATAACTGCTGATTGAGTTATGAAGTTTTTGATTAATGGCTTCCCGGGTTCAATTATTGGTACGTTCCGCAACCTATACTTGGAAAGCAACAGCAAAACGCTCAACATAGAACTATCTGTTGCCACTGGAATGAAGGGCGCCCAACGGTAAGATTTTATAATTGACCTCACCTGCAGTAGTCAATGGTTTCATATCAGTAACATAAAAACCGTTCCAAAATAAATGTCGCACCTTGACTTTATTGATCAACTTGTTTGAACTTGACCAACATTTTATGAAAAATTATTTATCTTCATGATTTTTTTAAAAATAGTTATTGATAGTGTTTCTAATAGTGCATCAATAACCGTTTTTAGAATTTCATGAAGATAATTAAATTTTCATGACTTTTTGGCCTAAGTTCCAACCAAATTGACCAAAAAGTCAAGGTCCAACATGTATTTTGAGACGGAGGGAGTATTGAATAAAGTTAACATAAGAAATGCAATAGGAAAATTCTAGCAATTAGCCTGGGGGAACATGTTAAGGGAATCCTATGATGTAGCCCAAGTGCAATCAAGTCTTAAAATTAACCCTTTGCCTACTTGTCCTTACAAAGAAAAGGCATTAAAAAGAGGTAGATAGCTATTTAAGGATCTGAACTCACCGTGGTTGATTTGAAAGGTTCTTCTTGAAGGATAACTTTGTAGAAATCTTGACCTAACTTATCCGCTGCGGTTGGAGCATCCTTTGCCATCCCTTTTTCAGCCACGGCACCACCAGCCACGGCTGCACCAACTGCAGCAACGGCTAGTCCAGCTATTGCAGCAGGACCTGTTGCACCTAGGGCCAGGGCTCCAAGTGCTCCAGCTGCTCCTGCACCTACTCCAGCAGCAGTGGCTGAACTGGCTGATAATGCAGCTGCTGCAAGATCTGCAGTTTCCAATACCCATAGGACAATTGCCGAGTAATCTATAATACCCATATACCTATCTCTCCAGTCTGTACTGGTTCTGGCGTCCGGGTCCCGCACTGGTGCTGAGAGAATGTTGGATTCTGATAAAATCTTGACTGCATCACCGATTGATGTGTCTGCTAGGATTTCAATCACTGCAAAAGTAGAGTAGCATAATAGTTTAGTAAAAATTCAGGAAAGTGGGGCAGAATAAGGGACTCACACACCACATAACGTTTCAAGATTGCCCAAAAAAGAAAAACAAATATAAGAGCATGAATTTGATTTTTTATTTTTTTTAGTGAGCGTCTTGTGAAAGTATTGAATTGATTGGTTTTACCTTTGCCTCCAGGTACTTCTGGAAAGGACGATACTGGAATTCTTGCAAATGCAGATGTTAATGACTCCTGCAGAGATTGAGGAAGTTTCTTTCTGTTTTGAACCATATTGAAGTAAGCATCACAGTCCTGTATAATTGGTGACGTTTTCTTTACTGCTTGTGCTTGCCCTTGCGCCATATCAATGTGTATTATCTAGCAACAAGTTTATCAGCAAATTATTAGTATACAGATAGAAAACTGATTACTCCCTCAATCCCACATCATAAGTGTTGCAGTTGACCTGTCAAACTTCTCAGGAAATGTGCTTTACTTGTTTGTAAATTGTTTGCAACATGGTAAATTTCCTTATTTTAAAAAGTGACTTATTTTGGGACGGACCAAAAAGGAAAGTGCGACACTTAGGATTTAGGGAGTATTAGGGAAACTGATGGGAATTTGATTAGTGTTTGAACAATGACATTTCATTCTTTTGAAAGGATCTACCAACAAACAGGAGATAACAAGAAGACACTGCAATGTACATAATTCAGAATCTGAGTGCAGTTGATGTTCTTGTTTATCTAAGCGAACCCTTTCAAGTTAAAAGTGAAGTTTTATAGGACGGCCATTAGATACATGTCATATGGAACCAAAATTTTGGCTACTAAGAGTAAACATGATAACAAGATCACTATTGCCTAACATGATTAAATGGTAAAACTAGGGTAGGATAGCTTTTGCAATAGACAAATTCACGAGACGGACAATTATGTCAGTCCCAATAGGGGATAAATCCGGAGAAAGTCACTTAAGATGGTTCGAACATACTCCCTTCGTCCCATTTCAAGCTTCACCTTATGCCAAAATGGGTGTCCCGTTAAAAACTTAACCTTTCCTAAAATGGCAAATAATTTTTACTATTCCACCCACTCATTCTATCTCCTATTTCACTTTCATACTCACAACACTTTTCAAATTTACTATTCCCTCCACTCATTCTCTCTCTTATTTCACTTTTACGCTCGCAACATTTTCTCCACTCACCTTTTTTCTTAATTTGCATGCCGGCCCAAAATGGTGAAGCATATAATGGGACGGAGGGAGTATAAACGTAGATCCCCAAGTGAATCTATTTGAAAACATTAATCTATCAACATCAACCACACAAGATGTGATATCCCTCGTCCCACATCGGGAAATATGTAAACTTTGATTGGGACAGATAAGTATCCACCTACCCCTATTGGTTACCGACATACTATCATTTTGAATAGGCCTGTGGTAGGCCAGCCCACCTAAGGTGCTTGTGTTCAGTAGGTCAGTTCGTGGTGCTTATGTACTGGATCAGAGTTTTTTGAGCTGGATTCATTAAAAATGGTATCGGAATGAACTATTCCTCGATCATATCATATCGGGAAAGATGAGGACTTTAACTTCTGATTAGAAACCAACATTATCCATTCATATGTAGTGTGTGTGTATATATATATATATATATATATATTATATGAGTGATAAATCAAAGAAAAAACATGAAACTGCAAATGAATGGATAATTAGCATACCAGTTTTGAGCTCTCAAGTTTGAAAGATCTGGATAAAAATCTTTTCTTGGTAGCTAGCTGCTTCTTGTTAAACTGCTCAATTTTTTTTATTTTTTTTATTTTTTGTTTTGGTTTTGTTAGCTTGAGAATACTGTAGTGACGTGTCCGTAGAAACGTGTCGAACAAAGGGATGGACATGTGTAGCATATTCCACATTCTGTTCTAAACTTTTGAAATAGTCCTCACATATTATCCCACTAGTAAAAGCCCGTGTTCGATGTAACATGTTTTTTTTTTAATTTAATTTTTATTTTTAAGGACAAAATGGGAAAGAGACAATTTAGTAAAGGTAAAATGGAAAATTTGACATTTAAAACTATTCATAGTACTGTTTATGACAGTTGCCATTTATACTATAGATATATGGGTGTAAACGGTTTGGTTCGAAGAAATTTATATACCGAACTACTAGTTATTGGTTTCGGAAAATTTTAAATTGAACAAAATTATGAAAAAATTCAAACCAAATCAAATCAAGCCAAATCGATATGGTTTGATTCGATTTGTTTCAAATCGCTGTTTATAATGTAGTCCAAACCATGATTTAAATTACGATTCAAACCACGATTTATACCACAACCAATTTTCATATTGTTTAAATTTTCTGTGATTACGGAGGAAGAGCGAAAATGCGAGTGTTTAAAAGACTAGAGAAAGAGAGAAGTCGAAAAAGAAAAACACTTTATATTATCAATCGTGGAGAAAACTTGGTTATTTATGTGTCACAAATAACAAATGATGAAATTAATACTCCCTCCGTCCCGGCCCAAAAGGCAAAGTTTGTGCCTCGCATGCAAATTAAGGAAAGTGATGTAGGAAAGAGAAAAAGTGTAAATGTTGTGAGTATGAAAAATTAAATAGGAGAGAGAATGAGTGGGAGGAATAGTTAGGAGAGAGAATGTTATGAGTGTAAAAGTAAAGTAGGAGAGAGAATGAGTGAGTGGAATAGTAATAAAAACTTTCCTTTTTGGGAAAGTGCCATTTTAAATGGGATACCCAAAAAGGAAATTTGTGGCTTTTCGACCGGAATGGAGGGAGTATTAAATAAAATTCAAAATGGGAGTTATGATTATAATTAGTTTATGTAAATTTTTATAATGATACATAAGTATTAAATAAGATACAAAATAGGGGTTAGACTAGTTTATGTAATGTGATTTGTTTTGACGGTTTGGTCTCGAGGTAGAGCCGTCAATTTGGGTTGGGCCTGTCAGGCCAGCCGGTCTCGCGCATACAATAAGGGTGGGTTGGGTTTTAAAACTAATAGTCCAAATAAAAGTGGGTCAATGTGGGCTGGCCCATATGGGTGCGGGCCAAAACGGGTTCGGGGTGGGTCAGCCCACTATATTTTTTATATTTTTTTTTGCCACAAAATAACGTCATTTTATGTGGAAATTATGGAACTACATCGACTTTCTGTACTCAATCCGTTAATCGTTAAGTGAGAGAGACTCGATAGAAGTAGAGAACAGAAACCGAGAAACCCTAAGGAGACGCCGCCGTTTTTATCGCCGTCGGTGCACTCTATCACGATCACTAAATCATTGTCGTTACTGTATCCGATCCAAACGCATGTATCTCTCTCTATATTCATTCTTATTGATATAAATTTTTATTTCTTTAATCATGATTTACATGTCTTCGTTTGTAGTAAGAGAAATAGTTTATATTGATATAACTCTTTGTTTGTGTTCGTTTGACAGTTATGATTTTTGTTATCTTTTTAGATAGTATTGTGTTTGACAGTTTGTGTTTGTTTGATTATTATGATTTTTTTATTTTTTGGTATCAATTATGTAAAATTTCAAGCTCAAACTTTATTTATTTGATTGACCCGCCTGACCCACAAACCCAAAGTGGGTTGGATTGGGATGACATATTTCAAGTCCGTCAGAAATTTGGGCCAGCCCAAACTTTTTTTATTTGGTTTAGGAAGGTAAGACCACAAATCAAATTGAAACATGTGATTTGTCAATATTTGAAATCGAATTGAACCCTTTATACTTGAAAACCAAATCAAACTGATTGATTTACTTTTATTCGATCTCATACCTCGGGATAAATCGAACCACTTATCCCCATAATTCAAACAACCCACAACAACAAGGAGGAGGGGAGGTAACTGTCATTTACTTAAACTTAATATACCTTCCTCAAATTGATGAATTCTTTTTTTATATTTATTTATCCTCGGTCACTAAATTAATACTCCCTTCGTCCCAGACCAAGGGTTCATCTTTTCCTTTTGATCCGTCCCAGACCAAGAGTTCATTTTCATAAATGGCAAGTTTTTGAATATATTTATACCCTTATCAACTCCATATATTTACAAAAAAACCATTCATTATACCTTTATACATTCTCTCTCCTATTCCCTACCACACATTTAACTACTATTCCTCCCACTCATTCTCTCTCCTATTAAATATTTTTAACTTTTATACATTCTCTTTCCTATTCCCTACCACATATTTAACTTTTACATTCTCTCTCCTATTCTCTACCACACATTTAACTACTATTTCCTATCCCACATTTAATTTTTATTCATTTTTTAAAAAATTTCTTAAGAAAGAAGCGTGAAATCCACCCCATATACCCATGGTCTGGTACGGAGGGAGTATCAATTTCTACTTTCAACTTTATGTAATAATTGAGAAACTTGGTTTTTAAGCTCCTTTAATTGTATAAGTACAAGTATACAAACAATTATTTTGTTTGAATAGGAATCTCAAAAAATAAAATAAAAATTATTTGGATACTTAAAAAAATAAATATACATTTAGAGGGATGGATGAGTATTATTTTTTCCTTTGACAAACTATCTATAGTATAAATCAAAAGCAGTGGGCACTGTTCAATGAATAGTTACATCCGCAAACTTTACCTTTTTGCCCCCATTATTTTGTCACTTTCCCATTTTGCCCTTCCTTTAAAATTTTTTTTTTTTTTAAACACACACATACCCACGCTTTCTCTTTCTCTCTCTCTCTCTTCATTCAGTTTGAATTTCAAAATGGAGGAGTACTCTCTGGGCGTGGTTATTTGCAAGGCACCTTATTTGCAAGACACGGAAAATGGACAAAACTGTCCCTTCCGTACGCGAACGTTTCGTGTGATTATACACGACGTTGTCAGATATGTTTCGTATGAAAATACACGAAATGTATTAAGTTATTTCGTGTAGATTTACACGAAATATTAACAATTATTTCGTGTATTTTCATACGAGATAGAAGGACCAGTTTCGTGTATAGGCATACGAAACAACCTAAACATTGTTTCATTGTGTTTCGTGTGCCTATACACGAAATTTTTGGAACCATTTCGTGTAATTTTACACGAAATGTTGTGAAACATCTCGTGTAAAATTACACGAAATAATCACAGTCCAGAAACATATTTCGCACTTCAATTTCAAACCCAGTTCATCAATGGAATTCTAAACAACAAATTCAAACCCAATTTTCGGAAGACAAATCGATAAACAAATCTCAACCAATCTTCTTAAATAATCAATTATCAAATGAAATTGAAGGTGGGTGATTTTTGTTAACTAGGTTTTTCCAATTTTCGGAAGACAATCGAGTAACCTAAATGGAGAACTGTTCCACGGACACTAAATGGGGGAAACTCTAAATCAACAGAACAAACTTCAGGAATGAACAGAAATTAGAAAAAAAAAATAGTGGAAACAATCAACAGAACAAACTTCAGGAATGAGCGTCGTTTACGAGAGAGAGAAGAGAAGTTGGTGAACGGTGTTGAAGGAAATGAGAGAAATTGAGAGGGTTTTACTTTATATACGAGGGCAGTTAAGTCATTTCCATGTGCCTTGTATAAACCGTGTCTTGCAAATAAAATTCACCGTACTCTCTACAGTACCAAGTGGGTGTTTTACCATTTTGCCCTCACTATTTTATCCCTTTCCCATTTTGCCCTTAAAAAAAAAAGATTTTTTTTTTAAGTTTAAAAAAAAAAAATTAATTTAAAAAAAAAAAAAAAATCAAACAACGTGGCCTTGCACACGGGTTTAGGCTAGTTGATCAATAATGCATATTACTATGGATTGCTTCTTTTATCCCATAATAAACATTTTTTATTACTTGAACTTGTTGATTAATTTATTATTAATACAATTCAAATTAATACTCTTTCCATTCCTCTCATATTGCAAAATTTTCTATTTTAGGTGTCTCCATTAATTAGAAATTGGAATATTTAAAAACAAATTTTTTTAATACTTTTTAATTTAGTGACATCCATTTATCATACTTACATCAACTAACCCAATATTTTGTACCTTAATATGATATATATCTCTCCTTAATTTCTATACATCGGCAATTTTTTTTTTTTTTTTTTTTTTTTTTTTTTTTGCAATTTGAGTGAGACAGAATAGTAAATTTTTTTTGTTAAAAGAAAATTTGAATATTTATTTTGGAATAGTTAAATTATTTATATAATACTTTTTTCCCTGTCCATTCACTTGATAAATTCAATTAATAAGAGAGATGTTTACGCAAGAGAGATAGTATGTGTTTGTGTGCGACAAATGTATACCACATTTTCATGTATAATTTGGTTAATTTTAAAATACATTATTAAATATTTTATTAAAAAAATAATAAAATTTTAAAAATTATTATTAAAAATATTTGTTTGCAGTAAAAAAGTATATTTTATAATTTTATGAGTATACTTAAATTGAGTTTAATTAATTTTTTTATAATTATTAATTGATATCCAATAAAATAATTTATATAAATATCGAAAAAAAATTCAAATTTATTATTGATTAAACTAGATTTCAATCGAATCAACGGCCTTGATCCGGTGCGGAGGATATTTTTGCGCGGGTGAATGTTAGGCGACTAGTACTTAAATGCCCGTGCCAATGGCATGGGTCAGTACAAAAAGGTAAGCAGTGGGGATAATGAAAGTTCGAAAAAAATTGCTTTTATATCTATAAGCCGTCCCGTGCCACTCCAATAAAAAACAGAGAAGTCCATTAAACAAACAACAAAGAAGTCCAATAGTATTGTGATAATTGAGAATATGAAGAAACCTTAGATTGAAGGATCCAAAGGAGTTACATGAAAAAACAACGATTACTTGCAGAAACTCTTCAACATACGACTATAAAAATATTGAAGAATTGAAAAAAAAACGATTCATAGAGAATAGATAGCAACGAAGGATTCATTTTTACACCGGGTTTTCTTTCGTTTTGCGGTGGCCAAATGCTTGAACAATTTATCTCATTTAATGCCATTGTTGGGTTGAATGGACATCTTCATAAAACCCTTAGGCTAAGATTTTTGTCAATCTAAGACGACTAAAGTTGCTGGAAATGGAATTGTCATCACAATCTTATGCCAAAGCACTAACGTCGTATAAATGATCGGACTTTAAGGATGGGAAGGCCGTACTAAAAAGGAGGGCGGATTATATACATAAATTGATTACACTGCCAGAGGGATCTTGTTCCTCATGTTCTTTCCTCTGATTCACGTTGGAAAACTTATGGGGGAGGAACGTATAACTTTCGTGCAGCATGAGGTAAAGGACGATTTCTAGAGAGAGCCACAATTCCACCTCCACTTTGGCCCCTGTGCACTGGCTTGACTACCTAGTCAAGCACGAAAGATCCACTATTAGGGAGTAAAAGGCTAAAATTTGTTGAGAAGACTACACATATGGTTTATTCAAATAGGCAAAATAGATTTGATTAAAGCCTGAACAAAATTTGTCTGATGGAGGTAACTATACACACAATAACATTCACAATGAAATTAACCCCCTCTCTCCACCCCCACCACCACATCAATCTAAAATTCTAACACCATGAAATTCATTTAAGAGTCTGCAAATAACAATCATTCAACAAAACAAATGTACATCAGTTACTTGCCAAAGTGATCTGCTCTTCAGCTTATATTCTTGAATCCACCTGCACCACAGATAAGGTAACTCCCATGTGTCACCGTCATACAATAGCTTGCAAATAGCAGCTATGTTCCATGATTAGAATTTCTTTAAAACCAATCTCCCATTTTTCTTTGGTTGGCATGTAGGCTAAGCAATTAAGTTTTTCCTTCTAGTATTCCTAGCAGACCAAATAAATTGTATACAAATGGTTTTGATTCTATCAATACCCTGAAAGATTCATCTTGGGAAAATAAAATTGGTAAGTATACTATTCATCAGTATTTATAAGATATCCAAATAAATTGATAACTGGAGAAGTTGTTAAATCAGCGGGATGAAATATAAATTAGTACCGCCTTCAGTGTTTTCAGATGAAACCTAAAACAAACCCAAAATAATATAGTGTACTTGGATAGATAATAGGTAAATTAGAATTCCATTGTCAAAACAAAAACCAAATCAATGCAAAGAAAGAATAAAATGATGATAGTGAGCAAGGGTCAAAAGAACGAATATGGTTTTCATTTCTTACCACAAATGAAAATCGTAATAGCTAGATTGCTTGTTCAATCACTAACCTCCTTTGCTCAATTACTTGATTGTTGTTAGATTGGGAAGAGATTGGAGAGATACAAAGAGAGGGAACGGGGATGAATGAGGGCGCGATCAAAGCCGATTAACTGCAGCGGTTACCAAACCCCACTCCGATGCCCTTTGCTCCGCCGCCCCAATTTCACCTCCCTAACCCCCGCCATTGGCATCTTCCCCTCATTACCGTTCACAATTGCGGAGATGGGCTTAGTGTGGGCAGTAGCAGCCGGTGACCTCTTCCCCTATTTCGCCATTGGCGCATCAGAAAACAGAGAAAATTGAAGACGGGAAGAAACTGCTATGACGATGAGGGAGAGGGAGGGGAACATGGGTAACTGCGAGGTTAACTCTTGGGGTAGTTATGCCTGGATAAATCTCAGCCCTTGAAACAGATTGTCAAGAATCAATCCTGACCCCTCTTTATGTATAGATAAGAGGCAGTTATATGGCCCTTGTATTGTATATTAGATTCCAAATCCGGCTTTGAAGATTGTCGAAGCAAATAAGGGAAGAAAGTGAGAACCGGTGGCAACACCCCAACGCCGACCGCCCTCAACTCATCAATACTATCGCCTCCGCCGCCTCCGTCTCCTCCTCTCTCCAGGTACACGCACACATTTCTTCTCTATTTCCATCCATCAATGAAATTATTGCGATTCGAAAGAACTACACCTTTGACCTATCTCCATCCATGATCTAATCTACTTCTAACAATATACACACACAGCAGCACACACTAAATTGAAATGTGTGCACTTATGCTAATCAGTAATTGTTCTAAATCTTCGTTAGATTATACTCCCTCCGTCCCGCATAAAAACGCACTCTTCCATTTTGCACGGTAATTATGGAAAAGTGTAAGGAAAAGTGTAAGTGGTGCAATTGTTGTGAGTATGGAAAGTGAAGTAGGAGAGAGAAAGTGGGTAGGAAATAGTAAGTTGATTGGTGCCGTGAGTGTAAAAGTAAAGTAGGAGAGAGAATGAGTGTGATGAATAGTAAAGATTCTTTGCCATTTTAGGAAAGTGCATTCTTAGGTGGGACGCCCAAAATGGCAAGAGTGCATTCTTATACGGGACGGAGGGAGTACAGAGTACTGTATGATCGATCCTCAGCTAGGTCTTTGACTCCTTGCCATTGCCTCAATCAAACCACTTGATGATGCACAAATTTTGCATTGTTATAGTAATTGATTTTATGGGCTTTGCTTCAACAAGTGATTTGATTACTTTAGGCTTCGGGACTTATATGTTGATCACATTATCGACCCTATGCAATTGGTACGTATAGCATTAGGATACTCATTATTTTAACCATCATAACTTAATTTTGAATAAAGTTAGGTTTATATCACAACTTATTTGAGGCATTAAAAGCATTCACGTAGCTATACCCTAAGTAATTTGGGAAAAGTCGGAGTTTAGTAATTTGCTAGTATATGTACATATCAGATTTAAGTTAACTGTGCAAAAAATTTGGAATATTTTGAGTTTCTCCTACTACTTGATAGAAATTTGAAACCTGAATCCAGGAATTTCCAATTTTCTTTAATGAGAAGTAGCATCAATAGGCGAATATTGGAGAAAACCATAACTTACATATATCAAGGTTGAGCTGGATGAGTTGGAAAGAGAGGATTTCTTCAGGCTGAAGAAGATACAAGGTTTCAAGAAGAGGGTGATTGAAAAGCAGCTTGCAGCCGCTAAGCAGTTTGCAGGGGAGCATGTCATGGAGAAAGCTTCTTTAAGAGTGATTTTGATCAATGCCACCCACATTATCTTATCAGTGACTTCACAAAAGGATGAGGACATAATCTTTTGATGGGAGGTGAGTTTATTCATTCATCTTTTGTTGTACGTATGCCTCGTGGGTTGTCTAAATCAATGTGAAAGAGTATAAAATACTTCTTGAAATATCTTTTTGATTTTTGTAATTATGGTTTGTATTTTACACAACTAAAAAAATAATTTTTAGGGTCCCGGAAATGCCGACCCCAAAGGTCATTTTGCCGTCCCTAATAATATTTAGGTCGGCCTTTAGGACGGGAAAGAGGAGTCCTAAAAAACATGCGACTCAAAAAGTTTTAGGTCCCCCGTCACCGTTCCCAAAAGTTCATTTAGGACGTACTATTCCGTCCTTAAAAATTAATGGACATATTTACTTTTTGCTAGCAAAAAAATGGCGGGAAAATTATTTATTTGCGGGAATTTTAGGGTGTTTTTGCCGACCCAAAAATACTACTAATTGCAGGTCCAAAATATTAATTAAAATTCATTTTTACCCAAGCAATTATCAAAATGGCCATCCAATAAATATATATATATAAGATGAACAATCAAACTTGATAATAACAATTTAATTTTTTTATTAAACAATAATAATCTTGTGTACATCCTTTTATCACATCCAATCTCCAAAAACAAAAAGATAATGAAATAAAATTACATCTATTTGTAGTCGGGTTCATCCCCATAGCATAAAACCTGGACAATAAATTTGCTCCTTTACATGCCATTCAATGAAGCTCAAATCTTAAAACAAATGGAACCTGAAAAAATAACAACAGTCCATGTTACACAGCCAAAGTTGACGTTCTATCATCTAAGTGAAACACAGAGAAGCAGAATTGCATAAAATGTACTCCCTCCGTCTCACGTGAATGCAAACGTATTTCTATTTTGGTCCGTCCCACGTGAATGCAAACTTCCCAAAATGGCAAAGAATATTCACTATTCCACCCACTCATTCTCTCTCCTACTTCACTTTTACACTCACAACATTCTCTCTCCTCACTATTCCTCCCACTCATTCTCTCTCCTATTTAATTTTTCATACTCACAACATTTAACTTTTTCTCTTTCTTACATCACTTTTCCTTAATTCCCACACCCAAAAAGTTAGTCCACATTCACGTGGGACGGAGGGAGTATTTCGGTCTAGAAAGAGTGCGTACCATCATTGTCATCAAGTACGATAAAGTCTTTTTCACCATCAACAAATTCATTGTTCTGCACAGAAGTTGACTTTTAGACTTTCTAACACATTTTTAAAATTGCAAATAGCGAGAAAAAACCTTTTCACACAAGGAGCTCTATTTCCTAGCTTGTGCCAAACCTAAAGCTAATATTTCTAGGCATGGATGCAAAGAATGTGCACTACCAGCTCAAGAGACATGTTTCATTAGCCCAAGAGAAATGTTTCATTAATCATCTAACCACACTACAACATTATAAAGTTTGATTATGCAGCCAAGACACAACATTAGCATATAATTGCATTACCCCAGTTGTTTATTGGCAGTGAGGAAATAAATCGCTAGTAGTTAATACTGCTACCAAACCTTGCAACCTTCTTTTTTTCCAGAAAGAATCACAAATCTTTCAGAGGCTATACAAATCAAGAGTACACTTGTAAAATAATGAGAGATCCAATGAGGAATATGAACATAAAGATGACTAAACTTGGGACGGAGGGAGTATCCCCTTATTTCACAAGGAATCACCTACATGCAAACAAACAGAAATGAAAATCAAGGGAGACTTAAGAGGAGCTGAACCTACCCAATACTACGAGAATACATGCTTCGCTAGACTTGGCCGTCCGAAAATCATCATAAAGTGTGTCATCAACCCATTGTCAAAACCTGCAATGTTATTGTTCTCTGCAAGTAACTCTGCCAACCTGATATTCTGCAAAAACCCAAAACAAGAACTATTACAAGAAACTTTAAACACCACCAAATTCATAAAGTGGGCAGTCATATTCCCTGTAATCTAGAAATGCATGGCTATCCCAATAATACTGAAAAATAACCTATATGGATCTGGAAGATAAACCAAAATGAATTACCTTTCATCATTGTAAGTTCATGTTTGAGAGCAAAGTTCATATACTAGCTTGCCAAAGTTTTGAGCACTAGAGTTAGTGACACAAACTACATTCAGTTATCAGTACATCATAAATATAGCTACAATTTACGTCAGAACAGGCCTCAATTGTTAAGATGGCCAATTTGAGTTCAAGTAAGCTACTTACTAAAACCAATCAAGTACTCCCTCCGTCCCGGAAAGACTTTTTAGTACCTGGCTGGGTCAAACTCACTACCTACAAGGATTAAAAAACAGCCAAGTGTCTAGCATTTCTTGGTTGACATTTGCCAAGAACTAAACTTTTGCTACCCCTGCATACAAGAGGATATACACTAAAAGGTGCATTAGATTGAGGACTATAATCTATAAATTCAATCACTTGTAGAATAAAAAGACTAGACACTTTTTTCATATTTCTTTTCCCTCACCAATCGTTCACCCTTATCCAATCGCTATTTACAATTGTTCAGCTAATTACTCAAAAAACTTATCTTAAAGACTATAAATGCACACACACATACTAATCCACTTTCTCATGACATTCAAATATCTCTTTCTCACTCACTCACACACTCAAAACACAAACACAGACATTTATGTCTAATGCAATGAGTCTTGTTCTCGATTTACGACAAAATTGTTGAACTTAGTATGTGGGCAAGATACGTTTCAACATAAACCGCAATTGACTCATCCAAAGTCTAAACAATTTTCATTGCAGTGAAATAATTTATCAGAAACACTCTGTCTCTTGTATTATCTATAGCTCGATTTTTGGGTGAAATCGGAATGGAGTAGTATGGCCGGTGGTTTTAAAATCATTACACTGAGTGAAGATTAAAACCTAATTAAGGATAGAGAGAGGGAGAGAGAGAGAGCATACCTCGTTGTTGATGAGTGCAGAATCACACGAACTGGATTGGAATCATTAGGGTTCGCAGCCGCTAATTGAAACCTAATTTCTATGGAAAGAGAGAGGGGAATAGTGGGGAGCCAAGGACGAAGTAGTGGGCGTGTGAATAGAGAGATTTTATTCTTTTGGGGCTTTCATTTATTTATTTTTCCCGTTCAATTTTGGGACGACTCTTGTTATCCTTTTAGATTATATTAATGTAGGAAATAATTGTGAATATTTTCTTAGTTTAGGATTGATTTTGTTTGACTAACAGCTAATCTTTATTTCTTATTAATAAAGTAGGTTTCAAGAATGACAAGAATACTCCTACTTGGAGAATGATTCTTGGTTGATAAGGAAAGAAGTGTGCAATAAGAATCAATCCTACTTGGAGAAGTATTCATTGATAAGGGAAGGACTCATTGTTGATAAAGAAAGAGTTGCAAGAAGAATCCTTGTTGAAGAAGGATTGTGATTGCTATAAATTGAGGCCGCCTCCTTCATTATCAGACACGGATTTTAGAGAGAGAAACGGAGTTTATATATTTCCTTGAGTTCTTTTTCTGTGTTCTTGAAATTCAGATCATTGAAGCTTCAAAATTGTTTTTTATGTTTTGTGTTTTTAGTCTATAACCACTTTGATCTTTTCGTAAGTTTTTTTTTCATTGAAAGTTTTTATTTACAACTTGTTTTCAATAAGGTTGTGTTTTATGAAAGTTTTCCGGTAAGCATAGTCTTGATGAAGTGTTTATTATTTCGCTTCATTTAATTCTGTTCGTGTGAGTTCATTTTACTGTCGAGTTGTTTAGACAGTTGTTAGAACACTTGTGTGAACAACTGTACGCACAAGTGACCAAACAAGTGTGACCAGTCCTAGCTACAATTCTTTCAGTTGGTATCAGAGCTTTCTCTCGACTCAGATCGATACTTGAAGTAGCCACTATGAACTGTTATCGTAGTCATAACAAACCGTCTACTCTAAATGGTTCAAACTATACCATTTGTAAGGCTAAGATGATTATGCATATTAAGTATATTGATCACTGTGCTTGGGTTAGTTTCATTGTTGGCTATACTCCTCCCATGGTTGAGATTACTACCTGTTCATCAGAAGGTGATGGTAAGAATGAAAAAAATTATGGTTCTAAGCCCATAGAGGATTGGAATGATGGGGAAATTGCTCTTGCAAACTATAATGCCAAGGCCATGGGAGCAATCTCTTACCATGTGGATCCTCATATGTATGGGTTATTTTCTAACCAAACCATTGCCAAAGTTTTTTGGGACATTCTCCAACTTTATTGTGAAGGACCAGTTGTCAATCCTCCCTTTGATTACCAAGGGTTGTTCACGGGCTGTGCGACTTCCGGCTAACTCATTAGTGGAGAAGCTAATTAATTCCTCCTCCTTATGAATACATGCGAGGATGTGATATACTTTACTTAGCTCGTCGATCAGGTATTTTAATTTTTTGTTGGAAACGGTCTCCTCTCGTATGACATTGAGTTTAGCCCTAGGAGGCATGTCTTCCTTTTCATTATCTTCGTCATCGTCACTGTTTTCTTTTCTTCTTCGCTTGTTACCCTTTCTCATAACGTAGCGATCAAGTTTTTCCTCGTCTACCCATATCTGGATTATTCTCGGAGGGATATGCAATTCTCCGTGTTGTGTCCGTGATCTTTGTGGAAGGCACAATACTTGGAGCCATCACGGGTGTATTTTGTTTTTTCATCAAGTGGACGGGGACTTGGCAGATTTACTAACCGCATGATCTTTGTGATAGGTTTGGCGAGGGGGTAAAAACCTTGGCTTTATCAGTAGCCCGAGTTCTATTCTTCCCTTTATAGCCATTTCCGTTTGATACCTGGTTGGTGCCAGCTGCATCTGCTTCTGGTTTCTAAGACCTCTTTTTACTTTTCTCTTCTGCCATCGCTATGGCGTAAGCCACATTATATAGATTAGATTTTGACTTAGGTTCTCTGACAGAAAGTTCATAGATCAATTGTCCGGATCTCAGTCCGGATTTAAAACAAACAGTCACCTCCCTGTCTGTCAGACTTTCCTCCACTTGGTCTGCCATTGCTCTGAATCGATTGTAGTAACTCAAAGTTGTTTCGTTCTTCCCCTGCTCAATGTTAGAAAGGTCTGTCAACCTTTTCTTTCTCTTTCCAACTGTAGCGAAGTGATTCAAAAATCTCCTTCTCATGATCTTCCAGCTGTCGATGCTTCCCTTCTTTTGCTCACGAAACCATGACAGGGCTGTTTCGGAGAAGGTTCTTGCGAAGGCCTTACAGAGTATATCATCTGCCTTAGTGAGGAGGGACATGGTGGATTCAAAACTTTGCACATGATCCCGTGCATCGGTGGCTCCCAGATACTTATCGAAACTTGGGATTTTAAGAGCTGGATTGGGAGGTAGATCATTAATCCTTTGGGAAAAAGGACGAGTGGCACTGGTATCGTCATCGTCCACTTCCTTCTTTCCCATATCCATTTCATCTAATCTCTTTTTCAAGAGGAGAATTTCTCGTGCATCGATCTCCGAGCTAATATGAGAGCTACGGTGGGTCCTTTCTTTGTTTCGGTGCCCATTCACTATACTATACTTTATGTGTTCTTGGTGATTATCCCCATCTCCAGATGGTGCTTTGTCTCTTCTAGGTGCCAATTCTGAATGTGGAGGAGTCCTGTGAAGGGGAGGGCTCCTCGGCCGAAGAGGGCTCCTATGACGAGGAGGGCTCCTGTGTCGAGGAGAGCTCCTATGCCGAGGAGATGGGTTACGACGAGGAGGGGATTTTTGCCGTTGCCTGACTAAGCCTTGCTCTCAAGTCAGCATAATCAACCTCCTGTTCTCTTGGGTGGTTCAAATGACTTCTCAAGTCTACCTCGATTCTTGTGTTACCATGTCCAGGTGCCTTATGACGAGGAGAGACATATTGGGGGTTTTGTCTGGATTTACCAAAGATGCCATGGTGAGGAGGATGTTGGCCACGAGAAAGATTTTCTCTATTCCCCTGACTAACACGCCTGTCAACCTGACTCTGCCCTCCAAGGGAATTTTCAGTCCTCGTAGGCCTTATGAATTCAGCAAGAGAATGTTCAAGATCTAATTGTAGCAAGGCATTTTGCGTTTCATAAATGCGTTGCAAAGTTTCCATTTGTTGATGCAGTAGAGTTCTGCGATCAACCAGTGAGGGGGGGGGATCCCAGTTCCTCCCTGGACAACATTCCTTGTCGTTTTGCTGCCAGCAGGCCTTCCTCGGCGCCGACGACGAAGAGGGTTCGTCTGCGCCGTGTCGGCTATCGGCTGCCCCTAGAACGTAGATTCATTCCTAGGGGCAGCAGTCCATCAATCAGCGGTGGTGGAGAAGGCAGTTCCCCATAAGGAAAAGGAAAAGGAGTCCTTGTGTTGCCATGAGTCTCTTCCACAAGAACATTATCATGTTCAGGAGTAATATTTGTATTATGTCCGTCTTCCATTAGGATTAGGAGAGCGGAACGGGAATTTTCTAAGCTATTCAATGGGTATTTCGAATCGATTCCCGGCAATTGAACCAAACTGAAGATGCCAAAAACGTTCGGATTAGTCCAAATCTAGCGGCATGTTGTATCCTGTATGATTGAATAGCCTGAAAAAGAAGAACAAACACGTAAACTAAGCCTGGGCTTCACCGGCGAAGTCCCTCCGGCGTGATAGTAAGTATTTTTGTTTAGAGAGAGAAATCAATTGACAAGAGTTTAGAGTCAAAAGACGTATTACCAAAATAATGTGAATTATAGCTTGTATTTATAGGAATAGCATTGTAAAATCCATGTTGGATAGGAATGTGTGTGAGATAAGGTTATAATCATAGGGGGATTATAACTGTTCAAAATCCTTATTTGAGTAGGATTGAAGCAATCTGTACGTGCGCCTTTGGAGGCGGGCTTACTCGTCGTACATGGTATGGTCGGCCTAAATTGAGCCGAGGAAGAGAATTATAAAGATGGTGAAGCCCATTTCCATGTTATATGGAGACCGAGGAGTGACTCCTCGTCCTCGAAGGAGACCTTGCTCGGCTTTGTTAGGTGCCTTGCTCGGCATATGAGATTTGTGCCTCGTCGGCATACAGTTTTGTTGGTCGGTCATTATACGCTCTTTTAAGTCTAGGTAGAAATAGTGGGAATGACGAGGAAGCACGACGAGCATATGTAGGGAAAACCCACTCCCTTTGTCGTAATTGAGACTTGTATGAATTATATTTTGGGCCCAATTCATTGGGCCTTGCCCGATAACGAATCCACGTTCTTATATCGGTTTATACCGTTCATAAATAATCGTGTTTCAGTGTACAGCCTGACAGGTATATGTAAAAATATTTCCCAAACCGGTTTAATCGAGGACACATCGTTGTGGGTGTGTGATATTTCTCACACTTGCGGAACTTCTTTGAAGATAAGATTATCTGATTAGCCTGCTACATTATTTTGTGTAGAACACAGTCGGAAATGGTGAGACCCAACAACCACAATCTTATTAATGACAAAAATTACTTATTACAAAGGCAAACAAATATAAGACACCAGGACTGAAATTACATAACTAACTTGGACTTGACAACAAACTATTTCTAAGGAGGACTGAACTGCTTCACTTGACATAATTTCAAGTGGAGACATCACCTTATTTTATACTAGGCAAAGACGACATCCTGTACAATAATAAATGTAATGCTAATCTAGAATATTGAAAGTTACGAATGATAGAGATACTAGAGATCACGATAATGATGATAGAGATACTAGAGATCACGATATTGATTGAGTTTCCTAATATTGTTGATTGTACATATCATTTTATTATTCCTGTAATCTTCTAGAATTAGTCCAAGATTATTTACTCTTGTATATATATTGTATACATCAATAATAATAATAATTAAGTTTTCCCAATATCTCCATATGGTATCAGAGCATATCAAAATTCAATCTTCTTCTCTCTACTCCTCTCCCAGCCGTGCCCTACCTCTCTCCCTCCTTCATGGCCGCCTCTGAGTTCCAAGTACTCCCAAACTCGGCTGAGCCTTCAATCCCCCTTATTGTTGTTTCTCTCTCTCATGTCCTCAAACTCACCTCCACAAACTATATTTCCTGGAAAACTCAAATTGAAGCCACTCTTCTTGGCTTGGACTTATACAAGTTCATAGATGGATCACATCTTGCACCACCAAAAACTATCCCTGCTGCCACCACACCCACCACCGGTGAAACCACCCCTACCACTCCTGCCACAAATACTTCTGTCACCAACACTACAAACCCTAACCCGCCTCCTGTTTCACACCCTAATCCAGCCTACACTACATGGTTTCGACAAGACAAACTCATCTTAGGAGCCCTCGCAGGTACCCTTTCCGATTCCCTTGTTCCCTTAATCTCCCTTTGTCCCACAACCCTAGATGCTTGGAGAACCCTTGCCAAGACTTACGCCAACCCGTCAAAAGGCCACCTTAAACAGCTAAAAGACCACCTCCGTAGCATAACCAAAGGATCCCGTTCTGTTTCTGAGTACATGCAAGAAGTCAAAACATGTACTGATCACCTTGCATCCTTAGGTCGTCCCCTTGATCCCGACGACATTATTGATAGGATTCTTGATCAACTGAATGACACCGATTATGACGGTGTTATCTCTGCAGTTCAAAACAGGGAAAACCCCATTACCTTCGATGAACTTCATGAGAAACTCATTACCAAAGAGCTCTCCCTAAAGCTCAAATCCAAATCCACATCCGGTGTCTCCTTCCCTTCCTCTGTGCATTATGCCACCAGGAGCAATAATCGAAACTCTACCCCTAGATTTCCATCCTCCACTGCTGGCCTTCTACCCACACCAAACCATAATTCCTCTTCCCAATCCTCTCGGCCCACTGTACCCTTCAAGGGTAAATGTCAGTGGTGTCGTGCCATTGGCCACTATCTCTCTCAATGCCCAATGTTTAAAAACCAACACCCACATGTCACCACCTCACCGACTACTTCTCAATCTCGACATTATTCCAAGTTGCTCTCGAAATGCTTCGAACTTCCCCAGGCTTAAGCTCTTTGTGAGAACATCTGCAACTTGGTCTCCAGTCTTTACATGCTTCATCTTGATATCCCTCCAAGTTGCTCTCGAAATGCTTCGAACTTCCCCAGGCTTAAGCTCTTTGTGAGAACATCTGCAACTTGGTCTCCAGTCTTTACATGCTTCATCTTGATATCCCCACGTAATACCTTTTCCCGTAGAAAGTGATAGTGTACAGCCTGACAGGTATATGTAAAAATATTTCCCAAACCGGTTTAATCGAGGACACATCGTTGTGGTACACTTGCCGAACTTCTTTGAAGATAAGATTATCTGATTAGCCCGTATTATTCTGGAGTTCTAACAACATGAGTCCTACATATACATAGGGAAAATAGAGATCTTCTATATCCATACCATTTAATTGATTACACGATGCACAATATACAATGAACTCGAAGGGAACAAAATTTCTTTTTAAACCAGGAATGACACTAGTATTTCTTTCGCCTAATTCTTCCAATCCGACTCAAATCCTCTCCCCCCTTTTAATCAATTTGTTCCGCTTTATGAACAGGAGAAACGGAACTACTTTTAGATGCAGAAAAATTATGAAGAGGTGGAAATGAAGGTGCATTCCCTTGTTGAGTGTTCAAGGAAGGCAATCTATTCAAGTAGCTTGTCGCACATCCCACTCCACTTTCTGTTACGTGCCCAGATTTCTCTCCACCCACACGATTTTCTTCAACACCAGAGCCACCATTGCCAACAAATGATGTAATTGCTGCTGCTAGTGCTGATCGGAAAGTGGGGTTTGAAGTTAAAACTTTTGTGGCGGCAGCAATTGTCTCTGCCGAAGGCTGTTGAGATGAGCTCTGGAAGTTGTTCTTGTTCATGTATTGGGGTTGATAGTATGATTCTTTGAGTGTTTGTCTTCCCATATTTGAAATAGAAGAAGATGCTGATGAGAATGAGTATGGAGAAGCAAAGTCGAGGCATGTTGGAAGGACCCTAGGAGCAGAGGGTAAAAAGTTCGAGGGTGATTTGCTGAAATGAGAATTCGTGGTTGGGACAGTGAGATCAAGAGTAATAGTTGGGTGTGACTGAGAGGTTGAGATTGTAGTGGTGGGAAAATTGAATGAGTATTGTGGTAGTCGTGAATTGTAGTTTAAGCCATGTAGGTTAGCAAAGGTGGTGGTGTTGGTGGAGGCAACGAGGCCTGGTTGTGAGGTTAATGAGGTAGATTTCAGCATGGAAGCAGCTGCTGAAGTGGTGGAAGCCATTGCTGTTGCTGAAACTGGAAGTTGGTGGTTGTGGGTTCCTTCGTAGGTGGTGATTAGAATAGACCTGTCTTCGGCACATCTTTGCACCTGAATTCCAGATAAAGAATAAAGAAGGTACGTAAATAAGAATGGATAACTAAAGATTATACGCGAAGTTTGATAATAGAGAAATGCTACATAAACAATTACGTTATAACTGGCTGTAACATGCAATCACCTAATGTACAATTTGCTAAGTTGGCTGAATCTAGTTCAAAACTTAGAAAAATGGATATGTTACATATTTACATATGACCATATTGGGATTCAGAACCTCTGTTCAGTGGAGTTACCTGTTTATGTGTTTTTTTCTTGTAAAATAGGTTGTCACTTTAAGTACAAAAGTTATACAAAATGTGTTTGAGCTTCAAAAAGTGTGTTTATAGTAAAATATATTCGCGAAAACATAATTTGTATGGATGTGAGCGGGATATTGTTCGAGCCATGGTCCATGGATCATGCAGAAACTAAATCATAGCCATTTGAACAAGAATACACGGACTCCTCCTGAACAGAGGTTCCGGATCCACCATATTAAGTGGATCATATGTGCCTTTTCAAAATAAAAATATAGCCAGTGATATTACCTCTTATGAACTTCAAAACTTACCCCTAAGTTTTATTTTAGACTGATGCATTGGTATGAAACAAATAAGTCAACCTTTCATCTAGAAAAGGTCTACTAAGTGCACAGTTGACTTTATTAAATCTGGTCAAGAATATGAACACATGTATTGAAGGCTTCAACAAAAGCAGGAAGAAACATACATGTTTTCTCACTGGACACGATGGTGACACCGTGCAGCGGTAATATGCTCGAGGGCATGGGTTTCCCTTTGCTATTTTCTGCCCATATTTTCTCCATTGACACCCATCATTCATCTGTAGAAAAGTCAAACATAAATTACATAAGTCAACTTTTGTTTTTTCAATTATGAAAATTCATCCTAAATGCTTCCGGTAAAAATCTGAATTATGGTCTAATAAGATCAGATTTCAGTGATTCATTGACCAAAAGGATGATAACTAACCGTGGGGGTATTGCATATAGCTCTGATAGACACCCTAGCTTTCTTCAAAGGTGTTTGCTGCAAAATTTCATTATCCTCAGTTCTCGTGCTTTTTAAATTTTTACTCGGTGGCCACATCTCAATGGTGTCCTGATCTTCCTCCATGTCATCGTTGCTTTTTCCGGGGCTGGGATTTTTCACTTTTGGACTTGGGTCAAATCTGCAGTCCAAGCCTAGTTCAAGCGCTTGATCAACGTTTCCTCTACAGGAATCATTTTCCTTCTTCTTATCCCGCCTCTCTCTATAAGTTGAAGATCTTCCAAGGCTAAGAGAGACAAATTCAGTCTCTTCATCTTCTTTATTGGTTGAACCGCTGTCTATGAATTTACTAGGCACTTCTTGTTCAAAAACGTCAAGGAAGTTCATTTGTAAACACTTGTAATCTTTCATAATCTCTGAAAGTGTCCGTTTCAACTTCTTATTTTCCTCTCTAACTTCCCCCATTTCAGATTTCGTAAATCTTAGTTGATCATCCTGAAGAGGTATAAGCACTTAGTTTAACACTAGTGATTTATATATTTATACATATATAAATGTGTGTGTGTGTGTGTGTGTTTATATATTTTTCATATCTATGAATAGCCTTTCCCATTAACATATACATACCTGATTTTTACGAGCTGAAGGGGAGTCTCGTTGATTGGTTTCCATTGATGAACTTTCGTTAGTGGTGATAGATGATACCTGCGTAAACCTAGATGTTAGAATAACCTGTCCACTTAATAATGTGTAATTTAAGTAAATTAAGTTGTATAACCAACAAAGAACCGATCTTCTGTTTATATGCATGAGAATTTTCAAGTTGTTAAGGTGTGAATATCTTAAGTACTAGTGGTAGCTTAATTATTTTGAAGAGACTAAATATTGTACTCCCTCTGTCCGTAAATGAATGTCGATTTTTTTCTTCAAATTTGATCTGGATCAAGAGCAAATTTGAAACTTTTTTCGACATTCATTTAGGGACGGAGGGAGTAAATAGCCGGAACAATTATAGATTGAATCTAGCTGTGCTGTTGATGAATAGGTGGCCAATCTACATTGACTTAAGAGAACTTGTATTAAAGGTTTATGGTCCAAATCTATATTAAAGTTGAATTAATTACATGCTACTAAAATTATATCATGAAATAGACAGTTGTAATCCAAGTATGATTATTCAAATTATTTATATTGCTGATAAACATAAAAAATCTAGGTAATATGTAAGTAATCTTTTTATTTACCTGCTTGTTTGATAGATCTTCTCTTTTAGGTGAAGAAGTGTGCATGATCTTGTTCTCCTCTCCTTGAGCTTGATTAGCATGTCGTGCCTGAACCTACGTAACCATAGAAACATGGGATTATTGAACTATTATGCATTTCTGAAATGTTGCATGCTAAAAAATTGTTAATTCCTTGATAACTGAATTTAAATAAGAACTAAATGAAGGATAAAGAACTCTTACATGTACTGAATCTGTGAAGGTATTCTCAATAGATTTTGTCATCTGGAGCTCTTTCTTGAGAATGAAGCAAGCAGCCTGCATTGGTTTGATATAATCTTTGTATGAAATGGTGATGGCTTTTTCGCTACTTATAATATAATCAAGATGAGGCCCCCCGGATTGACTTCATTTCAAAAATAAAATTAATGATTTAAGACTTCCGGTGCTTATCTTTTTTGCATGTTACGACATATAATTATGAAAGTCAACTAACCCGATAGTCACTCCAAGAGGTCTTCTCTTCTCTCTTTTCTTAATTATACAGAGACATATTAAGATTATTTCAACTTCAAAGTTGAGAAAGAGAGAGAGGGAGGTTTCAACAGTAGCCCCACCCGATTTAGAACAAGTGGTCTCAATTGAAGATTGTTAACGTCTGAATAAGTTTAACTCCGCCGCCCCCTTGACTATATGGTGGGTCGAGTCCGTCAGCCTGAGTTTTACCAACTCATATATACTCTAGTCAATAATTTCATTTCTACATGGTATTTTCTTCAATCCATATGTCACCACCATCGACAATAGTAGTCTGGCTCAATACCATATATCCTGGTTGAATAATCATTCTGGTCTTTCATATTGTCGACATCGGGGAAGACTCTTTGAATAATTGTACTTAGATTCCGTTCTGACCCATTTATATACCCTCAAGTTGCCATTAACGTGTTTGTAAGTATTACTAACTTTATTATATTATGCTGTGCCTTCTGTATCAACATCTCTGAGAATTGGTTGTGATCAAGGGAAGCACTTACAGAGCCTTACATATGTAAATATAGGTGCAAGGCATATGTAGACACACACACACACCCACACACACACACATATATATGTTATATGTACATATATATAACCTTTGTTTCAAGATATTTGTACTTTCACACAGTGCATGGAGGAATGTACAAACCTGTGTTACATTAATTCATGTAGGTATTTGTCTAATTGAGACATTTGCTGAGTTGACTTGTCTTAATTACAGATATTAAGTCAAACTTGGCATGCCCCATTATTGAGTATTTAACTTGGGGAAAAGTCTTAATTTTTCATTTTATAGTCATAAGAAGGATCATCAGCTCCTCCTGATTATAATTTGTCCAACAAATTTACCTATTGATCTTTATTTTTATGGGGTTTTTATTTCCCATTTTGCCAGAGCTATGCACAACTCTTGCAGCCCCTGGTACAAACACGGTTTTGCAATATGTGGTTTTGGCAAAATTACTTTCCTATTTTATTGATATTCTTTTAGAAGAGATTTTGATGGGAATCTGATAGATCAACTGCTCAAATCAAGAAGTCCATCATGTATAAAAAAATGATGAAGTTATAATAATATCCCTTAAAAGCTTAATATGAACTTCAAATAAAAAAATCCAGTTAGTTAGCCAATGCAAATGGTTGACACATATTTTATTGCTTTAGTGTCTTTGTATACATATTATATACTTTGATGCTTTGGATGTTATTGCTATAGGGTCAACAGATGCAGATATAAGTAGCATCTAAGACAGATTATTTTGTCCTGAAATAGATTGACCTAAGCATATTAATCTAAGACCTTATGCTCCCTTTGTTCTATAATAAGTGTTGCAGTTGATTTGTCAAACTTCTTTAAAAAATGTGATTTATTTGTTTGTACATCGCTTACCATGGTAAAATTGCACTAAGACTATTTTTTTATTTATTATAAACACGGCATTTATATTGGTATTGTCAACAAAGGAAAGCACGACAATTATTATGGAATGAAGATAGTATTAAACAACAGTTTGGTAAGCTTAGTGATTGATTACACAATTTATTAGCCCTTGATTAGCTAATTAGGTTAGCGTAAGTTGAGGTGGTTCTTTGTATTAATAGTCAACTACCCTTTAATATTACCTCTGTCCCAAAATTATCTTTTCATTTCTTTTACCGTTAACACGAAGGTAATTTGAGCAATAAATTTATACTAATTTAATTATCCTAATGAAAATTTAAAACTTGTTATTGATACATCATTATACATAATATCAATAACAACTTTTAGATGTTTATTAGAATAATTAGATCAATCTAAAATTATTACTGAAAGTACTTTCGTATTGAAATAAAAAAAATGGGAAGATCATTTTGGGGACAGAGGGAGTATAATGTAGTCATTTTGATGTTTAAGTTATTTCAAAGGTCTCTTGATATCAATCCTGGATAGTTTAAACGATGCCATATGGGTACTTTGTTTATAATAATAGTGAACTACCCTTTTTTTTCCTCTCTTTTTCTTCATTTTACATAGAATTATCAAGTTCTAAATTAGATGATTTAAACTTGAAAGTTTAGAAAGAGAGAGGTTTCAACAGAAGCCACCCGATTTAGATTAAGTGGTCTCTATTGAAGTTTAAATCATCCCTCCCCCTTAACTATATGAGGTTGGGTCCATCAGCCTGATTTTTACCATCTCATATACTCCCTCCGTCCCAATAAAAGGTTCACCCTTTTGAAGAGGCACGCAAATTAAGGAAAAAGGTAAGTAGAGAAAGTGTTGTGAGTGTAAAAGTAAAATAGGAGAGAGAATGAGGGGAGGAAATAGTAAATTTGAAAAGTGTTGTGAGTATAAAAGTGAAATAGGAGAGAGAATGAGTGGGTGGAATAGTAAAGATTCTTTGCCATTTTAGGAAAGATGAAGCTTCTAACGGGACGCCCTTTTGGGTAATTGGTGAAGCTTTTATTGGGACGGAGGAAGCATATTGTAGTCAATTATTTCATTTTGCATTATAGAAACATTAAGCATCAGCTACATAGTGTTTTCTTCAATCCTTGTGTCACCAAGTACAGATTATGCTGGCAAAAAGCTGACTTAACTTTATTACTCCCTCCGTCCCAAAATGAATATTCAAAAAAAATTCAAATTTGCTCTTGATCAAGAGCAAATTTGAAATTTATGGACATTCATTTTGGGACAGAGGGAGTATCATTTATTTCTATGAAAATGTTTGTTTGTTTTTCGCAGCACTTAGCCTTGTACAATACAAGACAATACAGAGAGGAACATTGTGCAGAGAATACTAGCTGGATGGAGCTGAAGGTGCCACCATCATTGACAACACTAGTTTATACGAGGTATGTGTCTCGATGCCATACATCCTGGTTGAACCTTCTGGTCTTTCAGTAGCCATATTGTCGGGGAAGATTCTTTTAATAATTGTACTTATGCAAAAAAAAAAAAAAAAATTTCTTAATCTTTTCATTTCTGACCCATTTCTATACGCTCAAGTTGCCATTAATTTTTTTTTTTTTTTTTGTTATGTAATGAACATCTCTTGACATTGGTTGTCATGAAGGGAAGCATGTACAGAGCTTTACACACACACACACACACACACACACACACACACACACACACACACTCTCGTGTGTGTGTGTGTGTGTGTGTGTGTGTCCAAGGCATATTTACAATGTCACACACTCACAAAACCTTTCTTTCAAGTTATTTGTACTTTCAACAGTGGTGAATGTGGTCTGTGTTGCATAGCTGTGACATGTAGTAATGTATAAAACTCTGGTAATGAAAAAACACTAGCTTATGTAGGTAATTGTCTAATTAAGACATGCAGTTGCTGAGTTGACTTGTCTTAGTTACAGATTTTAAATCAAACTTAGCATGCCTCATTAATTATTGAGTATTTAACTTGGCAAAAACTCTTCATTTGTCATTTCATAGTCATAACCATTATCAGTTCATTCTGATAGTAATTTGTCCAACAAAGTTACCTATTGTTCTTAATATTTATGGGGTTTTTATTTCCCATTTTGCCAAAGCTATGTGTTAGAGATATTATCCCACACATTGGGAATTGACAAACCTTGCCTACGACATATAAAGATCCTGGGCCACTCCCTTTAACACCAATTGATTTTAAGGTGGAACCTCTGACTTTAAGATGGTATCAGAGCAGGTCCTTACACGTGCAGGCTATGACATATAAAGATCCAGAGTCACTCTACTTAACACCAATTGGTTTTAAGGTGGAACCTCTGACTTTAAGATTATGTACAACTCTTGCAACCCATGGTACAAACACAGTTTTGCAATGTGTGGTTTTGGCAAACTTAGCTTAATATGAATGCATATATATAAAAAAATCCGTTTAGTTAGCCAGTACAAATGGGTTGTCATATATTTTATTGCTATGTCTTTTTATACTCCCTCCGTCCCATGATAATAAGGAAAATTTCCTTTTTGGGCGTCCCACAATAATATATAACTTTCCTAAAATGGAAAGGAATCTTTACTATTCCCTCCACTCATTCTCTCTCCTACATTATTTTAATACTCACATCACCATTATAATTTACTATTCTCTCCACTCATTCTCTCTCCTATTTTATTTCCACACTCACAACACTTTCAATATAATATTTCCTCCTTAATTTTTCTCGAAAACCCAAAAGTCCCTAAAATTGTGGGACGGAGGGAGTATTTTATATACTTTGATATTTTGGGTGTTATTGCAATAGGATGAACAGATGCAAATATAAGTAGTATCTAAGACAGATTATTTTTTTTTCCTGAAATAGATTGACTTAAGCATATTAATCTAAGACCTTAAGCTCCATTTGTCCCTTAATGAGTGTTTTTTTTTTTTTTTTTTTTTTTAAGTTATTTACTTGTTTGTACATTGCTTATCATGGTAAAGTTGCACTAACACTATTTCTTTATTTAAAAACACGACACTTATTTTGAGATTGACAAAAAAGGAAAGCACGACATGTATTATGGAATAAAGATAGTACTATTAAACAACACTTAAGTAACGGGATTACTCAATATATTAGCCCTTATAGTGGTTTCAATTGAAGTTTATATGGGGTCGAGTCCGTCAACCTGAATTTTACCATCTCATATGCTCACTCCGCCCCAACTCAATGTGCACAATTTGACTTTTTGGTTAACTGAATCAATCTTTGACCATAATATTATGAATATCTAGATATCTTTATTCAATTCTAAAAAATTGTTATTGATAGTATCCCTAACGATGAAACAATAACAATTTTTAGAATTATATAGAAATATCTATATTTTCATAAAATTATGATCAAATTACGATTGAGTTGTTGACCAAACCAAATGAATAGTAAATGTGCATATTGATCTGGGTAGTATATATATATATATATATATTGTAGTCAATTATTTCATTTTGCATTATAGAAACATTAAGCATCAGCTATTTAGCAATTTCTTCAATCCATATATATGTCACCAAGTACAGCTTATGCTAGCAATAAGTTGACTTCAAGTTTTTATTATTTGCTAAACTTTTTTCTATGAAAATGTTTGTTTTCTCAGCACGTAGCACTGTACGATACAAGACACTACAGAGAGGAACGGATACTAGCTGGAGTTGAAGGTGCCACCATCATTGACAACACTAGTTTATACAAGGTATGTTCATTAGTTTGGCTCAATACCATACATCCTTGTTGGACAACCATTCTGGTCTTTCAAAATAGCCAGATTGTCCGGGTAGACTCTTCGAATAATTGTACGTATGATAAAAAAAATAAAAAAATTGTTTTTCATTCCGTTTCCGACCCATTTATATACCCTCAGGTTGCCATTAAAATTAATTTTTGTGTGGTGTTATGTATAGAACGTGTTCCTAAGTCTACTTATTGATAACTGACTTGCAATTATATTATGCTGTGCCTTCTGTATCAACATCTCTGTGCATTAGTTGTGATGAAGGGAAGCATGTACAGAGCCTTACACAAACACACACATACTCCCTCCGTTCCACTTCTCTTGATAGAAGAGAGAATGAGTGGGACGGAACAAAATGGAAATTAGTATCAAGTGGAGCGGAGGGAGTATATATACTCCCTCCGTTCCACTTCTCTTGATAGAAGAGAGAATGAGTGGGACGGAACAAAATGGAAATTAGTATCAAGTGGAGCGGAGGGGATATATATATATGTGTGTCCAATGTATATTTAGAATGTCACACACAACCTTTGTTTCAAGCTATTTTAGGAGAGATGTTGAGATGAATCTGATAGATCAACTGCTCAAATCAAGAAGTCCACTATATTATAACAAAAATGATTAAATTAAAAAAAAATGCGTTTAGTTAGCCAATGCAAATGGGTTGTCACATATTTTACTGCAATATGGTCTTTTTAAATTTTATATACTTGGATGCTTTGGATGTTATTGAGTAGGGTCAACTGATTCAGATTTAAGTAGTATCTAAGACAGATTATATTTTTGTTTCCTGAAATAGATTGACCTCAGCATATTAATCTAAGACCTTACGCTTCCTCTGTCCCATAATGAGCGTTGCAGTTGATTTGTCAATCTTTTTAAGAAATGTGTTATATTTATTTGTATATCACTTATATCATGGTAAAATTGAACCAACACTATTATTTATTTAAAAATACGACACTTATTTTGATACATGTCAAAAAGAAAAGCATGACGCTTAATATATACTCCCTCCGTCCCAGTCCAATTGAGACTTATTTCCTTTTTGGTCCGTCCAGCTTAATTGAGACTGCCCAAAATGGAAGGGAATCTTTATTATTTTCCCCACTTATTATCTCTCATATTTTACTTTTACACTCACAACACCAATCAAATCACTATTCCTTCCACTCATTCTCTCTCCTATTTAATTTTTCATTCTCACAACATTTTCTTTCACTTTTTCTCTCTTATTTTTCCTTAATCTGTGTGCCCAAAAATTTGGTATCTGGGACCGAGGGAGTATATAAGAGGGAGGTGATATTAAATAACAATTTGGTCAACTTAGTGATCGGATTACTCAATTGGTTATCCCTTAATTAGGTAATTAGGTTAGCATAAGTTGAAGTGCTTCTTTGCACGGTACAATATTAACAGTCAACAACCCTTTACTATATTTTAGTCATTTTGTTGCTTAAATAATTTCAAATGTCTCTTGACAGCATTCTATATATTTTGAAATTTTGAATGATATCAATTGGGTACTTAAAAGTTTACTCCTCGCGGTCCCGAAATAAATGTAGCACTTTCCTTTTTCATTCTTCCCCAAATAAATGTTGCGTTTCTAAATAAGGAAATAAACTTAAAGTAATTTTGATAATAGAGAAATAAATAAAGTACACTTTTTAAAATATATTAACAAGTCAAAATGCGATAATTAGTACTGGACAGAGGGATATTGATCACACGATATTTGGGACGAATATAAGAGTATGTTTGGCAACCTCAATTCCAAGACTTGGATTTGGAAGAACAAAATGAATTCCGTGGAACTAATTTAATCCTTTCAATTCCAATTCAATGGATTGGAATTGAGTTGCCAAACATACCCAAAGTATTTTTGATGTCATGGTTGGCTGGTAACAATTTGGTGTAATACGGGACGGAGGACGAAGGGGTGTTGTACGGACGGAAGACAAAATGAACAGATTTCAGCAAATAGCGTGTGCTCGGCCGAGCGGTTTCATTGACTCGGCCGAGGGGAAGGGAACAGCGGCTTGGATTTTCAGCATTGGTATGCTCGGCCGAGGCAAGGCTGTTGCTCGGCCGAGGGGTTCCTGGAAAAGTTGTGTCTGTTGAGTTTCGTGTCTTTTCATCTAAAGGGCATGTCTGATTCATTGTATGTCTTTTCATTAATACTTTTGGTACAGATTCATAGTCTTTCTTTATTTCTAGAATGTTCTTTTGATTATTATAAATAGTTATGGTAGGGCTTTGTAATAGATATACTTTGATGAATTAAACAAATTAATTGCTTTGCAATTGTGTCCCTTTTCGGTAAATTTCTTTGAATGTTCTTATCTATTCGGTGGATTCCGATTAGTGGCGAACTTTCTTCCAACTCCGTATCCTTTTGGTGGATTCCAAGGGTGGTGAGTTCTTATCAAAACCCTAATTCGTGGATTCGAATTAGGTCAAGTAATCGGTAATTCGATTATTTGCCTATTCCGGTTACTTTTTATTATTCCGCTGCGTTACTATTTACATCACAATTACACTTCTGTATCTATTTTTAATTTTCGGGTTTTACATTTGACCCGTTGGCTATACCTAATTTCTAACTTGAATAAACATCGCATATTTTGTGGTTGGTGGGTGTGGGAAACAAACAAACAAGCATTTTTCTTAAGCTATATAGTAGATAGGGCAACAGATCTGTAACATATCATAGAGGTTTGTAATATGATAACAATTTCCTTAAATGATACACTCATGTCCCTAAAAATTTGCCTCACTTTGACTTTTATGGTCAACTCAATTGAACTTTGACCATATTTATATGAAAACTTAATTATTTATGTTCAATTCTAAAAATTGTTAATGATATTATTTATAATGGTGAATCAATAACAATATACTACCCTCCGTCCCATTACAAAGAGGAAAGTTGGTCAACTGTGTGAATCTTTGACCAATGATTTTATGAATATCTAGATATTTTTTTGTAATTTTAAAAATTGTTATTGCTTCACCATTAGAAATACTATCAATAACTTTTTTTAGAATTGCATAGAGATATCTAGACATTCATAAAATCATTGGTCAAAGATTCACACAGTTGACCAACTTTCCTCTTTGTAATGGGACGGAGGGAGTATATAGTTAATAACAATATATATAATTGCATTATATAGGTAGATTTTCATTAAGTTGAGGTCAAAATTTCATTTAGTTAACTATGAAAGTCAAATTCGAACAAACTATTTGGGGGGGGGGAGGGAAGTACATATTTTCTTAAAAAAAAATGATAGTGAATGACTAAAGTTGTGTTTGATAGCATAAAACACTTAATGTTTATTGTTTAATGATTTTCTTTTGTACAACTAATTGAAACTAAGGGTGGACAATAACCATTCCATATTCTTTTTAACGAAAAAGCATCAATATTCTCATTTATCGAGTAAGAGCCATCGTTATAGAAATTTAAGCATTCCTTCATTAATCTAACGAAGAGATACTTAGTTTGAACTAGTTACTCAAAAGAAAACTATTAATCAACGAGTATTATATTTTTGATGTTATCAAACACAACCTAACACTGCGTAACACACGGACAATATATAAAACCCATTTTTTCTAAGTAAAAGCATAGGAAAAATTAATTTTTTTTAATACCAAAGCAAGATCTGACCAGTGTGAAGCAATTTACCAAATCACCCACAATCAATTAATATTTGATTTGGTACATCATACATTTGGTAGAGAAGCAAACCTAAGATATTATAAAACAGTTATTTTTGTTAAAGTCTAACCTGGATAAGTAAACTAGGATATCTTATTAAGCAGTTAATTTTTGAAGCACCTGCCCCCATGAGACTTGTAATAAGTAGACATGATGCATTTGCAAATTAATAGAAAATGACAAGTCGACGGAATAAATTTTATAACAGGGATCATGGGTGATAGTTACATGCCATTTAATTGAAAATCACGACTACAAACAAGTTTGACTTGTTACCAAAAACTCCACGGGTCAAAACCCTCCCCTCCGAGTCTACACTACCGAAAAATATCCACACTATCTGCTCCATTCCGAGTCAGCTCCAACTCCAGGCCTGAAATTGTTTGTATCCGGCCTTATGGAATTTGTGAAAGTGTGCAAACCCATAAGGTATGGTATCAGGTACTGCAATTAACAACAATGTCAAACCCATGAGATCAAAGTATAGAAAGAATCCTATTGTAAGAAGAACAATAAACGATATTTGCCTCATAATACAAGAGACATTGCTATCCCCAGGACCTCAATGTTTACACATTTTAAAAGCTTCCCGGGAATATTAATTGACATCCAATCCAAAAGCATTCTGTTAGTGCAGACTGTGGGTGTTACCACAGGTGCTGTCACTGGCAGTTGGGTGTTACCCGAACTGGAATGATTTGTAATTTAATAATTCTTTCCATATTTATTTATATCATAATGTATAATATTATTTGCAAGATGTATATGTTTTATGGTCTATATTTCAGGTTATAACAAGGTTGGATTAGTTGCTAGAAACATGGAATGAAGTTGGAGAAGAGTTACGCATAAATAGGAAATTTATGTGTAACTTTGACAAAGTCTTATCTTATTGTTTTTTAAGGAAAACGTGGTGAAGACTAAGTCCAAGGTTGGTTGCTGTTTATTAATGAGTACAAGGCTGAGAATGCATGGGAGTACAAGAGAGTGAAGCTAGGACTTGGGCATCAAGCATATGGTTGCTACAATTAAGGAAATGGACCAAGTCATGCTCGAAAATTAAGGAGCAAGCTTGGCCACTCTCCCCACTCTTCATGGACGACCTAAACAGCCCCAAGGCTATTATTTTGAGTAGCCTTCAAGTTATTTGAAGACTATAAATATGCAAGGTGTGAAGACTTGAAGATATACCAATTACACACATCTTTCACACTCCTTGCACAAGAGACAAAACACATCCTTGGTTCCTTTTGCCCTTTCTCCCATACTTTGTTATTCCACTCTCAAGTACTTTGGACTTGATTGTGTTTTGGGTAGAATAGGGTTTGTGTTTTGATCTATTCGTTTTCTACTTGTAATAGAGTTAGGAAACTTTCGGCTTTTGTAATCATTTATATAGTGAAGATAAAGTCTTGGCTTTTGAGCTATCCTCAAGTTATATAATTATATAACTTGAGAAAATTAACTCTTGTGTCTTTTAATTCCGCCGCAAAACTCTTTTAAAGTTGTTTTATTTCGGAGTGTGTGTGTGTCGTCCGTCGAGTGTTATCAAAGGTGTTGGGTAACATCTACGGTAACATCTCTGTCTGAAGCCATTGACAATTTCAATTGGTATCAAAGCAGTCACTTGACGATACTAAGTGCTTGGTCCAGCTTGTGTCATGGCTTTTGATCCCGCAAATCCTAACCAAACAGGCTATGCTTGTCACGGTTTGTGACTCTGACACCGAAAGTGTTATCTCGAGTGTTACCCAAGCCGGGCTAACACCCGAGATAACATCCAGCAGTATAACAATTTCGCTTTCTTAATGTTGTTTGTTTTATGTGTTCAACTAACATGGATGCAGTGAAGCTCACGTGAAGATGAGCAAAAGGACGAGCTTAGTAAGGATGAGCTCATTGTTGGATTGAAGAACCTCTAGCGAGGAATTGCTTGTAGAATGGAAGAAGGAGAATAAAAAGGTGGTGGTCTTGACCAATGAAGTTCGAAGTTGAAAGAGGGCATGACTAAGCTAGAGGTCCAACTTACCAAGAAGGATGCGGAGTCGACAAAGTCAAGGCCAAACTAACTTTAGCCGAGGCCACATTAAAGAAGCTCAACAAGGAATCTTCCAAGTAAGATGAAATCCTTGGTATGAGTAAACCTCACAAGGCAGGTATTGGTTTCCAAGTGTCTTTAAAAGCAATCACTTCTACTTTGGCTAATAAGGATGATAAAATGTGTTTTATTAAAGAACAAGTTAACAATGAACATTTTTCTCCTAATGAAACCTCGTACAAAAAGAAAGTGTGCAAGTATTGTCACACTTCGGACATGTTAAGAAAAGTTGTCAAACTCTTTTGAAAAACAGTCCCGTCTCTCTCGTGTTACCCGAGGTGTTACCCAAAGACTCAAGATAACACGGTAAAGTCGAAGGTTAAAAATCCAAGTAAGAAGTCATGGAAATTTAAGCCTAATCTGCGGTGTGATGTCGTTTATACTACCTTGAAAACAAATGTGGAAGGTTCATGGTTTTTTGATAGTGGTTGTTCACGCCATACGACTGAACAAAAGTTTTTAAAAGATTATGAACTAGTTCAAGGTGATAGTGTAACTTATGGTGGTGGTAGTAGGAGTAACATAATTGGTAAAGGAACACTTAATGTCTCTGGATTTCCTTCTTTAAAGAATGTCTTGCATGTAGACGGGCTTGTAGCTAATTTAATTAGTATTAGCCAACTTTGTGATGACAACTTAGAGGTAAAATTCAACAAAAATACTTGTGAAGTCTTTGATTGTACTAACAATTGTGTGATGACAGAACTAGGTCTAGTGACAATTGTTATCTTGTCAAGACAAACAAGTTTGCCATTCGGCAAAAATTGATGACACAATTTTGTGGCATCAAAAATTGGGACATCTCCATTACAGAGATTTGGAGAAACTTTTTAGGTTTGATGCTATTAAAGGAATTCCCAAATTAATTTTTAAAGATAAATATGTGTGTAGGGATTGCCTTAAATATAAGCAAACCCGTTACCCACAGTGTTGCCCAACATCAAGAGCAACACTTTGGAACAACACATTGTTTTCAACTTTTGCACATGGACTTAATGGGTCCAATTGAGGTAGATAGTCTGGGAGGTAAGAGGTATTCTTATGTCATTGTGGATGATTTTTCTAGGTTTACTTGGATTTATTTTTTAAAAGAAAAATCGAAACTTTTGATAAGTTTAAATTCTTACATTCCAAAATCAAAAACATGTTTTGCTTCACCTATTTTTCGTATAAGATCTAATCATGGAAAAGAATTTGATAATGTTTCCTTTTCTACTTTTTGTGAGAAAAAGGAATTCACCATGAATTTTCGACCTCTAAAATGTTCCAACAAAATTGGGTGCCCAAAAAGAAAAATAGGATCTTACTAAAAATGGCCCGTGTCATGATGTTTTCCAAAAGTATTTCGAAAATATTTTGGGCTGAAGCGTTGAACACGACTTGTCACATTTCTAATAGAGTTTTTTTAAGACCTAGTACAACAATGACACCCTATGAGATTTTGAATGGGAAGAAACCTAATGTTCATTACTTCCATATTTTCCCTTTGTTTGTTTCATATTTGAATGATCGAAATCATTTAGGTAAATTTAACTCTAAGTGTGACAAGGCCATTTTTCTTGGATATTCTCAAAATTGTCTTGCATTTTGTGTGTATAATTTGAGATTGAGAATCGTTCAAGAGTATACAAATATTTTGTTTGATGATTTGGCTAGCATCAGTGTGAATCAGCCTGTAGACACTCCTATAATATGGGTTGAACAACTTGAAGAAGTTGTCAAGAAAGTGCTACCTCAAATGTTGGTCCTTGTGTTGAGTCCTGGTGTTGGACCAAGTGTTGTCATTGATACGGCAACACTAGAGATAACACCAAAAATCGATCCAAGTGCGAGAAAATGAAGATGATAATAACTCCAATGGAGTTAATGATCCAATGAGGAGGGATCCCCTTTCGAGAATTCAAAAGAATCATCCTATAAGCCAGGTGATCGGGGATTTGAATGATGGGATACAAACAAGACACAAGGAACCGGTAAATTACCGAGACATGGTAAAATATGTTGAGGTAAATCACTCTTGTTTTGTTTCTAAACTTGAATATAAAAGGTTGTTAATGAATTAAAAATGATTTTTTGATTCAAGGTTTTAACCATGAGAGATTTTTTAGTTTGAAAAAATCTCTTGATTCTTGTTTCATTTAAAAACTCCGGATTATTTTGTTGTATATTATGTTTCATTAATTTTTATTATTATTTTCTTTATTTAAAAAAATATAATAAAAAAAAAAAAAAAAAAAATCAGTCGTTTTGTTATTTTAGTAATCTTAGATCTTACGGTTACGCATCTTGACCTTTTTGTTGTGGTAGGATAACACCCCGAATAACACACTTGATAAAACTCCTTTGTGCTCAAAGTGACAAAGTCACTAATGTTGATATGTGATAAATAAAAGGCAAAGAGGCAATTCTTATACCATACTATTCTCTCGAGCTCTGGCACGGCGTTCGCGGCGACGATGCACTCTTGCCAACGAGAATGTATGAAGTGATTTGTGCTTAGTATTAGGGACACGGAGCTCAAGCACATAACAGATGCACTTACTGAATCCAAGATAAATCAATGAAACTTTACACTTGAAATAAAACTCGGGCACCGGAGCTCGTTACTACGATGCTTCCTTGTTTAAAGAAGTGTAAAAGAATTTTATAAATTGCTATGCCTCGTGGTCTAACAAGCTTGTTATGCCTAAAGTGTTTAAAAATGGCTAAGCTTGTTATGCCTCAAGTGTTTGAAAATGAATTGATTTATCAATGGATTTTTATCATATGTGTTATCCTAGGTGTTACCATTATTGCCATTAACATATTTGTATGTGTTATATTATGTTTTTATTTCTTTATTTTCGGTTTAGTTATTTAAGTTTTTAAACTTTGAAAGTCTTTTTATTGTTTAAGAGTTTACAAAGTTTGAAAAAGTCTTTAACAAACCTAGTTTATCTTTAGTAAACAAACTCAAATATCTAAGTCCTAAAATTTAGGGATTTGATTTTCAAAAACCATATGGACTTGGTATATTTGTTGTGTTTATTATTTTTATTTCCGTTTTTTTTATATACTTAAAAAATTAAAAATTAAAAAAAAAAATCAAAAAAAAAAAAAATAAAAAAAAATAAAAAAAAAATAATGGCCGGTTGTTTTGGTTGTTGGTATGGGAGTTTGTATTTATTTTGTATGCAAGTAAATAGGGGGAGAAGTTGAGTAAATCTAGGAGTGTAAATAGAGATCAAATTAAGTTTAATTTCTATTCTCATTTAAATCCTACCTAATCCCTAGTTTTTCTCTATCTCTCTCACCGTCCTCTCTGTCTCTCTCCTCTCAACCTTTCCTAGATCAAAAACCTTCCTATTTCTTCTCAACCTAATTCCTAAATCTCCAACCATGGCTTCTCCATCCAAAACTAATACTGCACCATTGGAGCAATCACCAGGTGTTGTCTCAAGTGTTACCTATCCCATGGACACATCTCCTGTGTTGACTGAGATGGCTTCACCTAGTATGGCCTTGTCCATTCTTGAACCTCCATTGGTTACCTCGGTGGCTCAACCTTTTCCAACGGTTGTTCCATCTTTCCCACCCGTTCCTCCAACCAAGAAAACCAAAAGGAAAGTCTTTCTCTTCCCAACCTACGGCACATCTCAACAAGAAAAGAAGTTCAAGTTAATTTCATCCCAAACAGGGGAGATAGTCTTGGTCCAAAGTGATGTTGGTGGTTACTTGAGGTATTTGGTATTTGGTTTGGAAAAATGATTTTTGTTATGTCTTTGTTTTGGAACAACTCGTATCTTGGTTTGTTTGTTCAGACTTTGATATTTTGGTGGTTGGTATTTGTTTTTGTTTAAACTCTATGTTTTATCTTTGGTTTTAAATACTAGTTATTTGAAAATCTTGTTTTTGTGAAAACTTGTTTTTATAATTAGTATTTTCAATAAAACATAAGTTTCGGTTAGTTCCTCTAATTATGGGGAAGTTAATCTTTGGGGAGATACTTTGTTATACCATGTATGACTAACATAATCTTGCAGGTACCAGCACTTTGGAGTTTGGAAAGAAATTATAAATTATGGGGGAGATTGTTAGTACAGACTGTGGGTGTTACCACAAAGTCATCGGGCAGTTGGGTGTTACCCGAACTGGAATGATTTGTAATTTAATAATTCTTTCCATGTTTCTTTATATCATAATGTATAATATTATTTGCAAGATGTATATGTTTTATGGTCTATATTTCAAAGTTATAACAAGGTTGGATTAGTTGCTAGAAACATGGAATGAAGTTGGAGAAGAGTTACGCATATATAGGGAATTTATGTGTAACTTTGACAAAGTCTTATCTTATTGTTTTTTAAGGAAAACGTGGTGAAGACTAAGTCCAAGGTTGGTTGCTGTTTATTAATGAGTACAAGGCTGAGAATGCATGGGAGTACAAGAGAGTGAAGCTAGGACTTGGGCATCAAGCATATGGTTGCTACAATTAAGGAAATGGACCAAGTCATGCTCGAAAATTAAGGAGCAAGCTTGGCCACTCTCCCCACTCTTCATGGATCGACCTAAACAGCCCCAAGGCTATTATTTTGAGTAGCCTTCAAGTTATTTGAAGACTATAAATATGCAAGGTGTGAAGACTTGAAGATATACCAATTACACACATCTTTCACACTCCTTGCACAAGAGACAAAACACATCCTTGGTTCCTTTTGCCCTTTCTCCCATACTTTGTTATTCCACTCTCAAGTACTTTGGACTTGATTGTGTTTTGGGTAGAATAGGGTTTGTGTTTTGATCTATTCGTTTTCTACTTGTAATAGAGTTAGGAAACTTTCGGCTTTTGTAATCATTTATATAGTGAAGATAAAGTTTTGGCTTTTGAGCTATCCTCAAGTTATATAATTATATAACTTGAGAAAATTAACTCTTGTGTCTTTTAATTCCGCTGCAAAACTCTTTTAAAGTTGTTTTATTTCGGAGTGTGTGTGTGTGTTGTCCGTCAGTGTGTTATCAAAGGTGTTGGGTAACATCTACGGTAACATCTCTGTCCAGTCAAGCCATTGACAATTTCACATTCCACACCAACATTATTTGAGCATCCTCTTTTTATATGCAAACTACATAATTAATATTCCTTTTTCCCAAAATGAATGTCCAAAAAAGGATGCACACATACTAATATGACGGAAAAGGAGCCAAAAAAGGGGCATTTACCAAAAGCTACTTTTGAAAGATGGATATTATAAAAAAACCACACAAGTTGGATATTACAAAAAACTCTTTGAATATTACAAAAACTATTTTTTTTTTTTTTTGCGTTTATCTGTCAAATAGCTGACAAATGCATTTATCAGTTATAAATGCATTTATCAGTTGTTTAACCAAAAAACCAAGCACAAAATATCATTTAAAAAACTGAAAAATGAATTTATCAGTTATAAACAACTGATAAATACATTTATCAGTTGTTTTAACTGAAAAAAAAAAACAAAAAACAAAATAAAAAAAAAACAAAATAAAATTAAAAAAAAAAAAAAAAAGAAAAGTGGTAGTTTTTGGTAAAAACTCGAAAAAAAAAATGTCTACTATAGGGTTCGAACACATCACCATGAGGTTTAATCTTACACTCCATCACTATGCCAAACAGCTTTGCTGAAAAATAGGTGCACTCTTAAATAATAGTACTAAAATAAAATAAAATAAAATGAAAATTATCAATAAATATGGAAAAGTATTGGGTTCACTAGCAACCAAATTAATACATGTAATGCGGCTCAGCTTCAGCTGCGGACTGCCTTTTGGTGTAATAGTTGTCTAAAACAATATAAAATCATTGAAAGTCTGGGACGAGAATTTAGATAAAAGGACATTATATATGCAGATTGGATAGCTAATCTGCAATTCTATATCACCAACTTGATTTAGTGGTCCATGGAACCCTCTGGTGGTTACAAGGCCGGCCCTGAGGCTAGGCCGAAAAGGCCATCGCCTGGGGCCCCTAAATATTAGCAGTTTTGGGCCCCAAAATTCTAACTTCTTTATTATACGAAGGCCCTAATTTAAAAACAAAATGGTAATATATCCTGGTGGTTTGCCTCGGGACCCATATCCCACAGGACCGACCACTCAAGCCTGAGAGGGTAACAAGAGTCCAAGCTACAACATGTGATCATCCACTTGCCCAAAAAACGCGTGTGTATTTCCTAATAAAGTTGCAACAATATAATTTCGCACCCTAAGATAGTCGGAGGTCCCTGATAAGCATGTAAAACACATACTTTTCCCAGTAGAATTGGGGTTTCACATCACCCCTGTTTATACCATTGGGAGTTAAAATCTTCCCTGCTTGCTTATACCCTTAATTTTGTCAGAGCCAACACGCACCACCAATATTGCTTCTTCTATGCTTTCAGGTATTTGCACTATCAGGAAAAAGTTAGGTGTCAATGCCATTCCATTTCTACTTTAGAGAAGATTGTTTGATTCAATTATCCAACCTAATAAAGAATGTAACCTTCCCGGGCCCAAGAACCTCCAGTTTTCAAATCTATTTATCAATCCCCAGCCTAATCGCATAGGCAATAAAGTTCAAATATTTTTGGAAAAGATTAAAAAAAAAAATCAGCTGCATCGATGAAGAAAGAAAGGATATTAAGGAGGTTGGATCATACATTGAACGATGACATGAGAACAGTGAACTCTGCCTTGGTAACAGGGACAAAAATGTCTTCATCAACATTTTCACGATTGTTTTTAACAGCTTCAAAAATAAATGAAACATGTCAACTGCTACATCAGAAAAATAAGTTCTCTTTGATAAATAATTAATAAAATGAATAACAGAAAATCATTCGAGGTTACAAGAGATGGCGAAAATTACTTAGATGGAATGAACGGCCAGAGCCATCAGGCAGAGGCTCCACCTTAAAAATCTTGCTAACCATACCTTCATCGCTGCAAAATAAGGAATATTAAGATAATAAAGCACATGCAAGCTGAGTATACCTAGTTTATTGTGTAATTACTAGTAGCCCCTCTCAACCAAGTCTCGATTTCGGAATCTACCCCATAACTACAATGATCAAAATATACCGATACTTAACAGTCAACCGGGACAATCAACAGAAAAGTGTTTTTCACATGGCTTATTGATGCTCTTACGTGATCATCTTACCCTTAACCCCTAAATAAAGATTTTATATCTAGTTCATCTCCTTCCTAATCCAACAAAATCCCTAATTGCCTTTCATATTCATCATTGGTGATCATAGTCATTACAAGCTGCCAATCACCTACCAGTATACTCTAGCAACTCTCTCCCTCCCTCCATCTCCCTCTCTCTCTCTCTCTCTCTCTCTCTCTCTGTAACACACACGCACACTCATTTCACCATTGCACTGTCTACACTGTTGTGCATCCACCATGGACAAGCTTCCACTACAAGAAACAGTGATAATCTCTCAAGTACCGTAACTCTCAATGTGCTGCCATCACGCTCACGGATATGATCCAGCCAAAACTCAACAACAGCCCGAAGTCGAAGCACACAAAAACCACAATCTGGCCTGTAGTGCGCTTGTGTCTGTGCATGAGAGAGAGAGAGAGAGAGAGAGAGAGAGAGAGAGAGAGAGAGATCCTTTCACCTAGACCTAGACCTGATAGGTTCACGTGATTCAGATCTGATCCAATCTGGTGGTTGTGTTTTGATAGTGGTGTCGAATGACATTGACTAGCCACAAAGAAGATAAGATGAAAATATTAAAGAAGGTGATAATCATAAAGAGCCACTCACTTCTGTCAGTTAATTCAGTACCTATGATAGTTGAAGGCCAAATAGCTCCGGTTGAAGGGGTCAATTCAAACTAGAAGCTAAGTTAAGGGGAGTTAATCGTAAATTACCCTAGTCTATTTCATCACAATATTTATTAACAGCCATAGAACAAGCAGAGAGACCCCATGTTTACCGACTTTACTGCCAACTTACAAGGAAACATATTTCTCACAAGCTTCTTTTTTCCAGGTTATGTTTTCGAAAACATAGGAATGCACTAACCACCAACTCATGCCGTGAATCCCTCTTTTCATGGGTAAAGGGGTTCTTACTAAATGAGATAAAGCTGGATGCATCATACAAACTTGTTTAAGAAGAGAGAGAGAGAGAGAGAGAGAGAGAGAGAGAGAGAGAGAGAGAGAGAGAGAGAGAGACTACCTTCTTCCGATACTAGGATCATGAAAGAATTCACACGATTCATTTTCACCAAGACTCATGATTTCTCCCATTTCAGTAATAGACAGTGCAAACACCTGAAAACATAGAAGAAGCGAAAGTGTTTCAGATCAATTTCCCTGTGAAAAGGTGGAAACTGCTGCACTAAACAATTTTTATCACATTTTACTTAACTAATTGTTATTAGATTTAATTCTTTTAAAATTGAATGATTATCTCATGGCTGTTCCAAGCACATGTTTTGTATATTTGTAAATAATTATATCAAGTCCATATATGTAAACGGAAAAAACAGTCATTTCCTGAAAAAAAAAAATGAAGACTCGGGAAAAAAATTCAAACGGCATGCAGTTAAATAGGAAAAAAAATCAAGTTCTGTAAGCCAATTAAGAAAGTTTGAAGTAGGGGGACCATTATAAGAAAAATGGTTACGTACAAGGACCAATATACTCTGTATTACTTAATTCATATCTAATTCATGAATGGTACTTGTACAATTTCAAGTACACTGTCTCAAAACCATTTTGTTTCGAAACATAGGCTACTAAAGCAAAGTCACCTGCTTTCTGCCCCAATCATATTGACGATCACTGGCTGCCGGAGCAAATTGAAGTAAGATAAAACCCTCCTTTGACACCTTATATGCCCCCGACTGCACATAATAATGCAAATTAGAGGCAAAATGCACACATTCCATACTGAAATCCACATGCAGAAAATAATCCAAAACCGTGTTTATATGATAAGCAGAGTGAAAATGGGAACATACACCTAAGGGAGCAAACTCGGGATTACAAGGCTCCACGACCATAACAGCTTTCCCTTTGTATATATGGCGTTGAACAAAAACCTTCGGGGGTAAAGTCGTAACTACAAACAAAGAATCAATGCGTAAGCACAATTCACAGAAAAAGCATATTGTTGGTTCTTAAATAACTCCCTACGTTCAAATAGAAGAGTTGTGTATTCCTTTGAGGTTCGTCCCATTGAAAGATAACATTCTCTTTTTTTTTACATCAAATTGCTAAACTAACCTTAATATTCCCACTAGTTTGAATTCAAATGTTTTGAAGGTCAAAGCTGAAGAATAGTAGACCACAGTCTTAATCTGCTTGTTTAGTCAAACTTTGCTCTTCCATAGGGGCAGAGGGAGTAGAATATATGAACAAAAACCAAGATTCAGCTTATATTATCTCAGATTCTCAATGTAAGTTTATCATTATCACCCATTTCAAAATCAACTGTATGAGCTTTAAGCCGGTGTCTCTAGAAACTAAGCAAACAAACCCTGTTTCACAACCAAAATTTCCAGCAGAAGTTGGTCCTTAAAAAAGAAGGAAAACCCCTTCTATCAAAAATTTCAGCAAGCCTGCCCTTGGTTTTGGAGAAACTGAGCAAGTAAAAGTAACCTATAGTATTATCAAAATTTTCACAACGAAGAGTGTCTAGTTTCATAGAAACTCAACAAAAATACCTAATATCGAAACATAATTCCAGCTGGCTTTAACATTTATGAACAAATATAACCATTTTAAAATCAAAATTTCATGTTAAAGCACTAAATTTAAAGAGCAAAACCCTCAACAGAAATCTACAGCTTAAAGTTTTTTCTTGAAACAAACAAAACCCACATTAGTTCTACCCTTTTCGCAATTAAGTCAGTTATTGGTTATCATAAAACTAAACAAACCCATTTCAATGCAAAAAATACCAGTTTAAGCAATAAATTTAGAGAATTGTTATTCACCCCCGCATTATTACTCAATGCCCCCGCACTACTAAGTTTACAGCAAAAAATAAACATTCAACACTACACATACCACCATTATTCCTATTTTACCCCTTAATAAATACCAAACTAGTTCTTTATCCGACAACTGCACATCCATCTTCTCCGGCCGATCATCTTCTTCTCCGGCCGAGCATCTTCTTCACATCTCCATCTCCAGATCCATCTCCATCTCCCTTATTTCTCACCTAAATCCGATCTCCCTCCGATCTCAACACGCTTCCAATCCCTCAAATCCCGCTCCTCCAAACCTAAACCTAAACCAAAACCAAATAAATCATCATCCCAAAACGGCAGAATTTGAGGGATCACAAATCTGCGGTTGAGGGACGGCGGTGGTGGCGGCGGGAACCGGATTCTAAGTCCACAATCACGTGGGTCATCTCTTCATTTTGCATTTTTTTTTTCAAATTTTTGCTGAAACCCAGAAAAAAGATTTATATTTTTGGCTGCAATGTGTACAAATGGAGAAGGTAGACCGAATTAGGTGAACGAATATGCAGTTTTTGTGAGGAGGGTATTTGGGGGAAAGAATGGAGAAGGTGGGGGAGAAGTGAGAGAAAGAGAATTTACATGTGAAAGTGTAAAGAGAAAGGGAGGGAGAAACTGAGATTTGTTACTGAAGAACACAAATCTGCAATCGGTTTTGGGATGATGATCCCTCAAATCCCGCTCCGATCTCCCTACGATATGATCCCTCAAATCCCGCTCCCCATTCAGACCAAACCCTAACATATTAATGAGGGTAATAAAGTAATTTCAATTGATGGCATTTTTTGTAAATATTAATGCGGGGTATTGAGTAAAACTGCGGCGGTGAATAACAATTCTCTAAATTTAAAGAACAAAAACCCATTACATAATCGAAATTCCCAGTGTAAAGCTGTTGTTCTAACATATAAACTCAAATTCATACTAAAAATTTCGAGTTTATGTCAGGGTTTCGCTCTCAGAAAACTAAGCAAACAAAACCCAATTCACGAACCATACTTTCAAGCATAATCCATATCCCCCAAAACAAAATCCCATCTGAGAGCAACATATTTCTTGCTGTTTGGTTCCCGAGAAAACGAAAGAAAAAAGAGAAACAGGGGAGATATCATACCTTGCCTGGGAGCATATGTTTGACGTTGTTCTGAATACTGACATTTCAAAGAGAGGGTTTTAATGGGGCTTTTGGATTTGGAGAGAGAAGAAGAGATGGAATTCAAGAAAGAATCCTGAGAAAAGACATGACCGGGATGGGAAAATTTAGGGTTTTGGAGATTAAACCCTAAGGTTGAAGAAGATAAAGAGATGTTTAACATTTTCCTTTTTCTTGATTATTTTTGATTTTGAGATTACCTCTCTCTCACTTTCCCCTACCAGTGGAATGGGCAACTATTTGAAAGAGGAGGTCAGGGCCGGGTTCTTTTTTATTGTTGAGCTTGGCATGTAATGTGCACGTGAGGGCTTCCTTTACTCAATTTCCTAAATTGCCCTCAAAATTTGACAATAATAACCTGATATAATTGCAAAATAAACCTTATGCTAAATTACTTATTATAAATTCAAACTTGCAAATATTATGATTTCATAAAAACTTGTAATAAGATTTTGGTTGCAATTAAAGGTTTGGAGTCAACAACTCAAAATAGACTAATAGAGACAAAAACCTAAGCTCACATTGGAAAAAGTTTGGATCCGAGATTCTTACGAGCAACGATGGTTCTTAGTCTTTTTCTGATTATACAAAGGAATTTTATTAGACCTAAACACGAACATCACTAGTAGCAACGGACACAACGTAACAAAAATTATGAATGTGGATTGACTTGAGGTACACAAAATTAGCCCAAACAAAATGCATTAACAACCAAATCCCAAAAAAAATAAAAAAATAGGGAGAAAATATGTATAGAAAGTTGACTAATACCATATGAGATTATGTGTTCAGTGACTAATAAGACCGTTAATTTTAGGGTGCTGCTATTTGCACAATTTTTATATTAAAAAAATGTGTAAACAACCTAGAAAAATGTGTATGGAAGGGAGGTTGAAGTAATTAACGAGGAACAGTTGTTGACCACATTAATTGATGTAGTCAATTAGTCATATTGGGAAACTGCAAAAGGTAAAAGGTGTGAATGATTATAATTTTTCTTTTCTTTTTTATTTTCTCAAAAAAATTAAGTAATCACCTTACTATTACTAATTTTAATTCAAAAAATTTAAGTAATCATCTTATTATTACTGAAATGGTAAATATAACACTTATAAATTTTTTTGTTTAAAAAGATTTTAATTGATTTAAAATTATTATTTATATTGAAATTTAATTTTTCAAGGTAATTTTAATAAGTTTTTTTCTTATTTTAATAAAAAAAAAATTATGCAAAATGTGTCCTAATTAAATAATTCACATTCATTAATATTTAAAATTAAAGAAATTAAAAATTTATTTAATTCAAAAGAAGTCATCTCATTTCATTTCTTGAGTTAATCTAATACAACAAATTCAGTAGTACGATTAAAGCGCAATTGCTCATAATTGTTAATCCGAGTCATGTATGGAGTAACCTATGCAGCTGCACAATCATATCTGAAATAAACCCACTGTGGCATGAGAGTAAGCATTGGATACCCTCCTGTCACTGTTACTTGGACGTAATGATTATTATTAACGTATCCGATTTCAATAGCAACATGTTGATACCATGGGGGCGGACTAGATCGGAGCGGTAAGTACGTCATGCTGCCTGCAATGCTTAGAACATGTAATATCACATTGTACTTTGAAGCAATAAGGACACCCATTTCAGGCATACTCATCCAATGCTCGGGAGGTGCACATCTATCAATCTCAAAGAAATTCAATGAATTATAAACATTTAACCATACTCCAATGCCAAACATCTCAACATATTCTGCATCATAAGTCACCAACTCTTCTATCAAATTATGTCGAATAGTGGGCCATGCATCTTCGAGAAAGCCGAGACAGACAGCTATTGCTCGAAACCCACAATTTACATCATTTCTTACATCGCGTACATGCGTAATGTAAGGATGCAGTATAGCCGGAAATTGATGAATGTATGGATGGAAAGAGTATTGTTGGTACATGGAGTAACTGTGTCGTGCGGGTTTCGTGAACTGAGATTTATTAACCTCAACAAATCTTGCGGAGGAACAACTATGTCTACTCGGTTTTTGAGCTGGCTGAGCTGATTTTTGAGTTGGCCTAGGTGGTTTCTGAGCTGGTTTCGGAGCAGGCATTGGCGGAGCAACACGATTTTTTCTGAAAAGTTTATCCTTTAAGGAAGGGCGCCCACGAGTTGTAGCGTGAAAAGCTGGTTCACGAACCGAAGTCGTTGATGGCGCGATTATCTCTCTCAACTTTCTAAGAAAACTGAATTTACGAGATCTTGACTGCTTTTTGAATTGTGCAGTGAACATTTGTAGCTCAAGTTCGCAACCAAAATCATCATCTTCTATAGATGTGCACGGTAATAATTCAAGCTTTCTCCAAAACTTATCGATTGAATCAAGTGGGATAGGACGACCTTTATTGAAATATATTACCTGTTCATGTGCGCATGGAAGCCCATGGCTTGTACGCAACTGACATCCACAATTTTCTGAATAAATTCCATCATCTTTAGACCGCTCAAATTCCTTGAATATTATTTCAAGGGCATAAATTGAAACGAAACCACGCAATTCTCGAAAGACTGATGTGTTAAACCGATGCCGAACGAGAATTTTGCTCTCTTCAAGACTTGCTCTGATAGATGTGACTTGTGACTGAATGACTTGGTGAATAAAATTCAATGATCTTTCTAAATCTGAATGTGAGGATTCCAAATATCGTTTTAACTTAGCATGCTGACTCTCCACTCGATTTGTTGTGTGATTTCCAAAGTTAAGAAACTTATCAGTCCAAGCAGAAACAAACATTTCCTTATAATGTGTGAGCCAAGTTGCATTTAGATAAGCAAGAACACCTGAAAAGTCAAACAAACTTAATTTAGTTATATGAATATTAAAATATAAACATATAATATGATTTCATATTTTAAATAGAATAAGTATTTGCAAAACATAAATATTAATTTTAAGAATACCTGAGAAATTAAGCAATATTGCTTCGAGTTGTGCAAAATTAGACATGTATACTTCTTCAGTTTCAGATTCAACCAGTCTGCTCCATGCTTTATTGAACAAATTCCAATATTCACGTGATTTTATTTTTGGCCTGCACTTCTTAAAAATATTTCTATTGATGTGCCATCTACAAAGTAATCCTTTGGCTTCCGCAAATACATTTTTGCATGCGTTCATCAGAGCCAATTCCCTATCTGTAACGATAACGCGTGGAGCAGTACATTCATCCGTTGTCAATTTAAGACAATTTAAAGCCCACACATAGTTGAATTCTTTTTCTTCGTGCATAAAAATAAATGCTATGCAGAATGTCATGTTAGTTGAAGATACGCCAACAATTTCAAGCAGAGGCATCTTGTACCTGTTTGTCTTGTATGTCGCATCCATTAACAATACATGTGAAAATGCACGCCACATCTCCAATGATTTTGGATGGGCAAAAAATAAGTCTTCTAACTCATTGGTTGTATCATTTGTGCGACTATAAAAATATAGCCATTTTGATGTAAAAATGTCAAAACAACCTGCATTTGAGTTCTACCTGCTTTCTCCATCGCACGAAGGTTTTGACGTTCATTGTATATCGTTTTGACAGTAGACACATTACCTTCATTTTGTTGCTTTAGTGTCCTCAAGATAGCCCGTGGTTTTACAATTTTTTTTTTGTCAAATCTTCAACTATCCGAGCTTCATTTTCTGACAATCGCCTTGCATATGGATGACCTTCCAAGTTCAAAGCAGGATCATGATTGTGTTCTTCACATATTATATTTAACCTCCATCCATCACCTTCTTGCATACATCTTCCTTCCAATTCAAATGGGCAACCAATTTTTTTTATGCCAGTATTTCTACTAGAGATTTTCTTACTTTTATATATTCCACCACGATCACATTTAAATTGAACAATAGATCCATATGAGCTATTTATTGATCTTTTGATGACAATAACATATCCAAGAGAAAATCCCACATTGTGCACCCAGTCAATCAAATTTTGCCGAGTATTGAACACCTTAAAAAATGTATTAAATTGTTATAAATTTATAACACAACTTTTCGTTCAAAAAAAAAATATGAACTATTTTTTTATTTCTTCAAAAAATAGTAAAATTTAATAACACAATTGAAAAATAGTTTTTAACTTTCTAATATATACTACCCTCCGTCCCAGATTTAATAACCTATCATGCCTATTCCTTCTCCCCTCTTTTCTCTCTCACACGTCTCTCCCAGATTTCCATACCTTTTCTTTTTTTCTCTATTTATCTAAAACCCTCCCTGGCCTCCCCCCTTTCCCTTGCATCACTTTTCTCGGTTATCCACCGATTATCGCTCCGGTGATGTTCTCGGTCGGAACTGGTTTGTTCCTCTTTTTTGTTTGTTTTTTAATTTACTCTCTGTATTTAGCCTTTTATTTTTCTGTATTTTTTGGATTTTTTTTTAATGATTCTGATGGTGGTGGTCAGCGCACTCGCCGTTCCAGTCTAGCAATGTCGAATGAGGTTATTGAAAAGAGGTTGGGTGGTGTTCCCGTTTGCGCTCTCTACAATTCCTCGTCCGAATTTGTGTTCATTACGGGTGAAAGTAGTGGGAAATCACTTGGGTTGTTTTGTATCAAGGAAGAAAATGCTGATGTGCTTCTTCAACATATGAAAGCAGTGGATGACGATTTTCACCCTGGTACCCGAATTGTTCCCGTCTCTCTTAGTAAGGTACTATTTAGCCTTATCAATGTATAAAAATTCATAAAGCCCAGTTGTTTGATGAAATGCTTTTGCTTAATTTGATTCAATTTCTTTACGCTGGTGTTTTGACCTGTAATTACAATTACTGATGTTTGATTTTTTTGCCTCTTTTTACTTTTTTTTAATCTATTGCTTTTTTTTAAAAATAATAATCAATTTAATTTTTAGACTTATTTAGTTAATTGGTTTACTTTATTTTTATTCGTGTAATTTTTGTGGGTTTTTAGTTAATTCAAATATTTCATAATATTTGTTTGTCATTCTTAATTTTTGTGGGTTTTTTTGTTCTTCGTGAATCCAGTCCTTCAAAATATCAAATTTATTTTATTGTTTTATTATTTTAAAAGGGTTATCTTAGAACTAAATTTTCCATGTTATTTAGTTTCTTTATCGTTTTTCGAAAATTAAAAAGAAACTTAAATAAATTCATAGGTTTTAACTTTCTTAATTATCATTTTTTTTTAAAGATATCTTTCTGAATTTTCTTTGTTCGTAAAAGAAATATTGCTATCTTAGAACTAATTGTTACATAATATTTGATTTTTTTGTTATTTTCGAAATTAAATATATTTCTTGCTTAAAAAATCATATACAGGTAAGTTTTAAATTTCTTAACTATCCTTTTTCTTAAAAAAATATCTCGCTGATTTATCTTTGTTTAGACAAATTAATATTATTATTTATATATTTTAAATATTGTTTTAAATTTAAAATAAAATATAATATTTGAACTTATTTATTTCTTTTAAAAATTTAAAATAAAATGTAATTTCATTTGTGATGTTTGATAATGTTGATTAACTGGTTGTTATTGGTTGGTGTAGGGTACGAATGAAATGCAAATTTCATGAAGAGCAAACATTTGGTGATTTTTTTTTTTTTGGAATTTTCATGGAGCTAGTGTCATCTAAACAAAAAATGGGACTGAAACAAACAAAATGAGCACATAATTGTCAAGGAAAATAAAATTGAACCATCAAAATACAGTAATAATTGAACATCAAGCTTAACAAAGTAAGTAAATTATCAAGTGACTACTGCTATTGTTTACCTGGTTGGTTTCAAATCCTTGAATGGCATTGACGTTGAATTGATTTTCATATATATCCATTTCGTTTGTGTATATGTCATCCTCCTTAATAAACACAAAATAAATATATACAATATCAGAACAAATTTGAAATTAGTACAAGAAAATTTCAAAAGAGTTGTATAGTAAATTAAATTAAAAACCAACCTTATCACTTGATTCTAATGGATCTTCTTTCCAACCATCCATTTTGAAATTTACTTCTACTGTTTTTTTTTTTCAATCTTTTGTGATAGAATACAACCTCAATTGAAAAACAACTTGAAAAATATGAAGAAAAATTATGAAGTGTAATATATATACACACTTAATCACCTTTAATTTATTATAATTAATTTAACTTTGGAAATTGTTTTTTGCAGATTTTTAAGTCAAATAATAGTCCAAATAGTTTTTCATTTTTCAAGATAATATTTGAAAACTGTTTTTATCAGATTTTTTAAAGTCAAATAAATAAATCCAAAATATTTTCCAATTTACTAGATAGTAAATGTTGGTAAGTGTTAATGTCATGGGAAAAAAGTGTTGGATGATGTTGGGAAAGGTGATATTCACTTGGGTAAATGGGATAATAACTCGGCCCTCAAAAAACTAAAAAGCTCATCAAGTTTGACTTCTTGTAACAATAATGAGAACACACAAAACAAAAAAAAAACATTGTGCAAATAGAATTTTATTTGTGGAAATAGAAATACCCTTAATTTTACTGTTCACCTTTAAGGTTTAGTCAACTTTTAATACCCACTATTTTCATTTACATTTTCTACTTTCATTTATAATGGAAGGGTGGACAATAGAATTATAATAAATTGCAGGGGTGGGCAGTGAAATTAAACCCCCAAATGACTGATCCTCCGAAATTGCAAATTCATCCCGTATGATTTTGTATATACCAAGCACTCCTTGTAATAAAGTCAGTTATCCATATTCTTCCCCAACTTGCTAAATGATGAGCTAGAATGATCTCATCAGTCAATTTGCTCAGTTACAAGTGCATTCTAATTTCCTCTTCACTCAATGATGATTTTGTCTCCCCTCCTAAATCCAGCCAATATTTGACTCTCTCTCTCTCTCTCTCTTCCCCAACTTGTCTCTTCATGGATGTGTTTCCACACATCTAAATCGTATACTTTTGTACCTATTTAATACTCAACATTTGGTGTTTTAATATGGTTTTGGAGTGTTTTGAGTATATGAAAGAATAGGAAATAAGCAAGGATTATAAGTTTAAAACGTATAAAAAGGAATGATTTGGAACGAAACACCACATAAAGAAAGAAGGATGATTGAGAAAGATCAAAAGTAAGTGACCTTGTGCAACAAAACCACTGATTATTTTCGTCGAGAGCTTTCCAATGATATATAGCACATCCAAATCGGAGTATGTATAAATAATTTATACCCTCCAAATCAAGCAATTGAGTGATGGCATCTTCCTCAACCAAGCAAAATATACAAAAGATCTAATCAATAAGTTTGGACTTGAAAATGCTAGAACATACGACACTCCAATGACCACAGGTAACAAACTTGACAAAGATCTAAAAGGTAAGAAAGTTGATCAAACTTTATATCGAGTTATGATCGGCTCATTACTTTACCTTACTGCAAGTAGGCCAGATATTATGTTTAGTGTTTGTGTGTGCGCTCATTATCAAGCTGATCCTAGAGAAGCACATTTGGTAGCTGTGAAACATATTATTCGTTATCTTTTTGGAACTGTTAACCTTGGACTTTGGTACACCAAAGATTCAAAATTTGATCTTATAGGTTACTCAGATGTAGATTATGCAGCGTGCACCATTGACATGAAGAGTACCATTGACACTTGTCATTTACTTGGAAATAGACTTGTTGCATGGGCTAGTAAGAAATAAGCCGCAGTATCAATCTCAACAATGGAAGCAGAATACATAGTTGCTGGAAGTTGTTGCTGTAAGATTCTATGGATGAAGCAACAGTTGGTTGACTACGACATTAAAGAAGGAAACTGTTCCATCTACTGTGACAACCTTTCAACAATTGTTGTCTCCAACAACCCTGTCATGAAATCAAAGACCAAGAAAATAGACACCAAACATCATTTTCTCAGATACCACGTGGAGAAAAGTAACATTCATTTAGAGCACGTGGGAATAGATAATCAGATTGCCGATATTCTGACTAAGGCACTTGACTACAAGAGATTTGCCTTCCTAAGAAGAGAAATGTGTATGATTGAACTTCAATAAGTCCATACAATTTTGTATTACTAATGGTCTTTTGTCTCTTTATGTTGTTAAGTTATGCTCTATAAGTGACTGTAAAAGTTCAGTCCTAGCTCTCCCCTTAGGCACCCCATAGCAACCTTTTAAGGTTTTATTCAAAATAAAAAAATCTCAATTTTAGGAGCGCTCTTCCAAGAAATCAAGAGTTAAGAGCCCCACATCATTTCAAGTGCCCATCACCTCCACGCGCCTCCATCAATCATGCGCCACTCATCCCTCTTCATTCAATCAAATCGGCGCCGCGCCCCAAGGTAAGTTTGGACCAGGTAAGTTTTCTAACTTTTTATTATTTGCACTTTGGTCCTTGTATAGGATCTTTTTAGTCATAGTTTTAGAAGCGCACATGGAGTCCACTTGTGGTCTTTGTTAAGACTCTTGTGGAACGCCCTCTTCTTATGACACTCATTTCCTTGTACACCACCCTCTCTAGCGCCTACCCTCTCCTAGAACCCTCACTGTTCTGAGCGCCTCCTCCGTAAGTAGTGCCTTTTATCTTGTGCGCACCTTACTCTTTATAAGTGTTTGTGGCGCCCCACTCTTTATAAGCACCCTTATGGGTTGTTTACTTCACAGTTTTGGACACCCTCTATGACGCCTCCCCTCCCCCATTTTTTACTTAGTTAAAACACACTCTCTGGCGCCCCAACCATGATGGCACCCTAACCATGATAGAGTCCTAATCATGATAGCGCCTTTGCTTATTTTCCTTGTTAACCCTAGCGCCCATCAGTCCTAACACTTCCCCCGTGTGCCCCCTTTATCTTAGCTAAAAAAATTGCTGAGCGGGCGCCCCCTCCCTCCAGCGCCTCTTACCCGCGCGCCTACCCTACGAGCTCTATGCAGCGCCTGGTGTGCTACTTAAAAAAAAAATCTAAGTGTAGGACTTATCTCTAACGCCCTATTCTAGGCGCCCCTTTATAATTAGTTTGTTGTGCTCATGCACCTCTTTATCAAGCATCCTTCCTAGCGCCTTATACTTTGTGGCTCCCATATCCTCTATTTCTTCCGGCTCCCCACATTGCGTGCCTCCTTCTCTGCCCCCCCTCCCCCTTTTTTACCTCGGCCACTTAGCGCCCACGTTCCTCCGTGCGCCCCTTTTACAAAAAATATCTTAATTTTTTTTAAAAGCATCCACAATGATAAAAGCTCAAGTGAAAACTTTTTTATAATTTCAATATGACACATCATTCTTAAACAATAAATTAAAATCTCTAATATTTTCTCACAATGGCAGAGCTCTTTTGTTTGTCTAGCAAATTGATGAAATTTAATTAAAACCCACAAAAAAGTAGCTCTTTCTACAAAAAGAGCTACTTCTTATTAAGGAGTTCCTTAAGGTTTTTCAAAATGGTAAAAAGCTCTCTATACCTTTTTCACAAAAATAAAAAGCATTGAAAAAGCTTCCATTTTAGATGCTCTAAGTATTGAATACTCCCTCCGTCCCCAACCTACATGCCCGGTTTGACTTTTCACGTAAATTAAGGAGAAAGTATTATATTGAAAGTGTTGTGAGTGTGAAAATAAAATATGAGAGAGAATGAGTGGAGAGAATAGTAAATTATAATGATGTTGTGAGTATTAAAATAATGTAGGAGAGAGAATGAGTGGAGGGAATAGTAAAGATTCCTTTCCATTTTAAGAAATGTGCACGTAGGTTTGAGACGCTCAAAATGGAAAGTGTGCACTTAGGTTGGGGACAGAGGGAGTATATAGGATTTAGGACCACTAAGACTTCGTGCTTTGGATATGCAGAGATTGTACAAGTAGATGATCGTGTGTCGGACGAAACTAGGTCGGGACCAAGGATGATCGGACAATGAGCTTGGTGGACTGATCTACACTGTTGGGCCAATAGGGCCGTAGTAGTTGGATTGACCCATTCAATAACTACGTCTTTATGATGCTTGGAATGTTGAGTTTCATATGTTGGGTCTGACCCATTGTTTTTATCCCGTTTAGAAAATATTTATAATTGATATGGTAATGTTATAGATAAAAAAATTACAATGGAATTTTAGAAAAATTACTGTCTTCAAATTTGAAAGATATTTACAGATTACGCAAGACGAAATTAAAAAAGAAGTACTATAATCATATGAAAACAATAAATATGAAACAGAGATTATGTATGACAGATTTATTTATTTTATTTGATCAAGTAAAAGGGAAATCGAGAGAGTTGTTATGTAAAACTAAAGTTTAAATTTGTAATTAATAAATTTATAGATAAATATAAATATAAATGCATTGGATTGTAGATAATAACAAATTAAAGGTTATAAGACCATAATTAATAATCTATAAATAGAAAAAAAATTATGTTTTCTATGATTTGAATATATGAGTTATATATAAATAAAATTATATTCAAATTAAATATATTAGATTTTAAGATTTTGAACCTTATAAGCATACTCTCTGTTCCCTGATAAATGTTACTTCTTTCTTTTTTGTATTTCTCATAATAAATGTTATAATTTAAAAATGAAAATTTGATAGTAATTATTTATTCAATGAGACTTAGTTGTCACACTCAAAACATTAATCCAATTAGTATTTACTACCCAACTTTTATTTACTATTTTACTTTTCATACTTAAAACACATACTACACTATTTAGAGTATATTATATAGTATGTTACTAGTGAGTAACCCGTCGATACTCGACGGGGCATAATAATAGCAATTAAATATTAAATATTAAAACTGAACATACATAACTAAAATGCATATTAATTTAATTAATGAATTTCACCTAGGAAAATTATATTTTATTATGTACATCTTTGGTATAAGATTTTATAAAAAAAAACATTTTACAAAAGTTTCTTGAATAAAATAAATAGACATTCATTTTAAAATGAGTCCATTTTGGGGGAAACTTGTTTCTCCATCAGTTATAAAAAGTCCAATTTCTAATTTTGAGTTTCGAGCGTAAAACATTGAGTTTCGAGCTTAAAACACTGAGTTTAGGCGTTAAAATACCTAGAAGTTAAAACATCGAGTTTAGGCGTTAAAACACCGAGTTAAGATTAGTAACTAAAACATCGAGTTTATGTCTTAAAACACTGAGTTTTTGCCTTGGATTTTTTAAAAACAAGACTTTTTATAAGTTTGGGGGAAACAGAGTTCCCCCAAAATTTTCTGTTTTAAAATTGAGGAAAAACTACTTTATATATGTAAATAAACATTTAAAGAGTTTCTTCCCAAATGTAAATTGGTACACAAAGTTAGAAGAACTGTAACCACATGAAGATAACTTCTATTGATGCAATCACAAAGAAGTATTATATCATACTCGAGTGCAACAACAAAAAAAATACTAAAAACAGATTCACTATGTTATCTAATGTGAAACAGGCGTGACAATACATTCAGCCAAAACAACGTGTGTGTGTGTGTGTGTGTGTGTGTGTGTGTTAGTCTATTGAAGGCTACATGCTTAAGAGAAATAACCTTTGACACAAGACTCTGGGCAGGCATGCCATTTACAAAGGAAGGTAAAATAATAAGTATCACTAACAATAGGATAAAGATTCAAATTTACCTCACAGCTTGTGGATGACTTCCTTATGTAAATGTACTATTTTTTTTTTTTTGAAGAGAATCAGGACGGTACCTGGGAGGATTTTATTGATAACGAAAACTTTAGAAATTACAAGAGGGGATAAACCAATCACTTTATAAGTAAAAGGGAGCCTAAACCTCAACCCATCTATAACAATTTTCTTTCCTGTCCATCTAGGATTATACAAACAAACTATGACTATCAAACCACCTTTTACAAATCTATACACCGTCATTGAATATCCTTGTGACTTGAGCCTTATTATCCAACTTTCCAGCCATTGAAAATCCATCCACTTCTCTATACACAACATTACAATCTTTACCAACTCTGTACCCATGAAATGTATGCCATATACCACAAAAATTATTGCCCAAATTTTGCCACAAACACCAGAAATTAACCAAAACCAGCTATCCCCCATCTGATCTAAGAAAACTTCACTATTTAACATCCAAGCATCAACAACCTTATTCCCAAAATCCTTCACCACTTCAGATTGCAATAAAAGAGTATAGAAGATAACTGTCATTGCAAAAACCAAAAGAAATAAGCAATTCTTTTGAACAAACTTCCACAACCACCTGGAACCATCCACCAGAGAACCTGAACCAACACAATGACCCAAAGATGCCAACAACCTACTCAGATCTTGCACAAACAGATTTTCAAAGATTTCAGCATTAATCCAATATGAATCTCTATAAAACATATCCCAAAACTGCCAAAAACCAGCAAATTGATGCCAAAGACCAGAACACTGCTGCCAAGTTGAGATAAAAACATCACTCAGCAGCTTGAACACACCAGATAGCATGGAATTTCTTGTGTACTCACCCATTCTCAAAATGCACTTTAATTTCCACTTATTCATGTATTTATCCAGCTTCTACAGGTATTCCAAGAAGTAAAACAAACCTAACAAACCACTCACACCATCCATATTCTGCCCACAGACAAAAAACAGAAATATAAATCTGTGAACCTGATTCAATGCTGTAACCAAACCACACAAGCCAAATACCAATAAATTCTGATTCATTGTTACCATGGAGACTTATTTGTTCGCACCTCTTGGTCTACCCCTTTTTGATTTGGAGTTAATGCTTCTCTCTATCTTCTTTTCTCTCTTATTCAGCTCCTTTAAAACATTTCGAGTAACAGGAGGTTGATACTCATCATCACTACCACTTAAAGATCCCCCTTACTGTTTTCCTCTTTTTCTTTTCCAACAATTGAACTACCAAGATCATTACTCGAATGACAAGAATTCTCCTTGTTCAAAATACAAGGCTCTAGACATTCAATTTCCTTCTTGTTCTATTTTCCAAAGTTGTTTACCACTCCCAGTAAGCTGTTATACCTTATTTCTTCCTCACTAAGGCCTATTGCATCTCTTTCTGCTAGAATTCGATGTTGTTCTTCAGTAGTTTGCTTTGAAAACTGAGATTGCTGAGATTGTTGCTGTTTGTAAATGTACTATTAACAATGCTTAAAAGTATTTTATTTTTCTTGAAACAAAATGAAGTTGGCAATCATTTGGGGAATGATGGAGTAAATATTACTTGAAAGATTCTCCCTTAAAAACAGTTTTACAAACTTTAATCAAGTAAAAGATTATATAATTAAGCAATAAAATAGCCAAGTGATTGTTCAAAATTCCAATGCAAAGCTGACACATTACTACAAGTCAACAACAGGTGAATAGCAATTCATATCAATGCAAAGCTGACACATTACTAAAGTAAAAACATGCATAAAGTTAATGGGGTTTGAGGTTACCTTTTCTGAGAGTTGTTGGTGGTGGTGTTGTTGGGCAGAACTTTGTTTACAGAAGGTGGTGAAAATGGCTTCTTCCTTGCAACAATAGAGAAGAGACGTGAATAAAAATGTATAGAGGAAGGACACGGCTTAGAAAATGGAATCAAAATCTACGTTTGGTTTCATTTTCACGTGAATATTTGAAAAAGAAATAAATCATCAAAACTTGGGGATAAATTACCTAAAACACATAAAAAAAATATACTCTAAATATTTAAAATAATCACCCTTATCTTATGTAACAATTCCGTAGATTACGAATCACGGCTTAATCATCACTAAATCAAAGCTCTTTGCTTTGAGGTTTAGATATCTAAAATTTTGGAAATTTGAATCTTCTGACAATTATATCACTTTTATTACTAAGATTTGAAATTGTTTACTGTAAAGTTTAAATTCATAATCTCTTTATTTAATTTTTTAGTAGGATCGAAATTTTAGTACTATATATTTTAGAATTTTCATATGAAATTCAATATGTCAAATGCTTAAATTAAGGAGAGAAAAGTGATTTTGTATTTAAATTAGATAAATATTTTAAATGTATCATTAATTTTAGTAGGAGTGTGAAACAAGTTTGTTTTTAGTTAGTTTGACATTTTCCAATTGAATATAAATGTTTTCTTTTTTTTTTTTTTTTTTTCTTTTTCTTGTATTTTTAAACTGAAATCTGAAAATTAAAATTTGAAATTTATATCCGAAATTAAAAAGTTGACTTTGTATTTGAATTGGGAAAAAATTTAAATTCCGAAATAAATAATAGAAAATATTTAAATTCCGAAAATATTTAAAATGATTTTGAGATTTGAATTGATTTTGAGATTTGAATTGATTTGAATTGATGTTGTGATAAGGTTATAAATTAAAAATTAACTTGTATTTTTTAAATGAAATTCGAGTATAATAAATTCCGAAATAAATAATAGAAAATATTTAAATTCCGAAAATATTTAAAATGATTTTGAGATTTGAATTGATTTGAATTGATGTTGTGATAAGGTTATAATTTAAAAATTAATTTGTATTTTTTTAAAATGAAATTCGAGTATAATAAATTCCGAAATAAATAATAGAAAATATTTAAATTCGGAAAATATTTAAAATGATTTTCAGATTTGAATTGATTTGAATTTATGTTGTGATAAAGTTATAATTTAAAAATTAACTTGTATTTTTAAATGAAATTCGAGTATAATAAACTAGTACATATGCCCGTGTCCGAGGACACGGGTCTTTTTTTTTTTAATTAACATAAACATTATAGTTACAAATTATAGTGATGTATGAACATAAACATTATGCCCTTGTTTACAAAAAGATAAGACATAAATTAACATCTAATTAACATATAGATTTTTATGAACATAAACATTATGCCCTTGTTTACAAAAAGATAAGACATAAATTAACATCTAATTAACATATAGATTTTTAACCAGTTGAAGTAAAGATGTTGTCTCAATCGAAACAGACATTGGCCAGGTACGTTTACGTAAAAGCACATGAAATAAATAAAAAATAAAATCAATATAAATAAAGGCCAAGGCCACGTAATTTTTTTTAATTAATTTTTTTTTTAAGGACAAAATGGGAAAGGGACAAAATAGTGAAAGCAAAATGGTAATTTCGGCAAGTAGAACTATTCATTCCACTATAGATACCAAAAAGATATTGCTATATTAAGAAGGCCCAATTTTCAGAAATAAAGGCCAAAAGATTTATCAAAAAACGATACTCCAACGTATTTCCCTTTAGCGGAAATACCAAAACCTCCATGTAAAAAACATTTCCCTTTAGCGGAAATAACAATACCTCCATGTAAAACAATTCCTTTTTCCTTTCTCTCTCATTTGACCAAACTATTCCAATGGCAGCAAACTTTCTTTGACTAACCCAAATCCCATCAGTCAAACCCCCCGCCCATTTCTCTTATGTCTTCACCTCCTCTTCTCTGATACTTCTTCCCGACCCGAATCCGGCAAGAAATGGGCTGTATTCTTTCCAAACCCGATAACAGCCCCAACACTTCCTCCCATTCCAGCTCCGGCTCCAATTCAGTTGTTACACCCGATCTGAGCTCCTATGAAGCCGCCTGTAAAGCCGATCCGGACCTCCGCTCCTTTGATTCTACCCTCCAGTGCCGAACCAGCCGGGTTATTAACACTCTCGCCGTCGGCGTCAAGGTTTGTTCCCTTTCACTTGATTCCCTCTGTGAAGTCACTGAATCTTTCACTTGATTTTTTTTAAGGGCAAAATGGGAAATGGACAAAAAAGTGAGGGCAAAATGGTCATTTCCGCCCGTGCAACTGTTCACTCTACTGTTCAAAACACAGGTTGGATTTATACTATAGATTCCAAAATAAATAATAGAAAATATTTAAATTTCGAAAATATTTAAAATGATTTTGAGATTTGAATTGATTTTGAGTTTTGAATTGATTTGAATTGATGTTGTGATAAGGTTATAATTTAAAAATTAACTTGTATTTTTTAAATGAAATGCGAGTATAATAAATTCTGAAATAAATAATAGAAAATATTTAAATTTCGAAAATATTTAAAATGATTTTGAGATTTTGAATTGATTTTGAGATTTGAATTGATGTTGTGATAAAGTTATAATTTAAAAATTAACTTGTATTTTTTAAATGAATTCGAGTATAATAAATTCCGAAATAAATAATAGAAAATATTTAAATTCCGAAAATATTTAAAATGATTTTGAGATTTGAATTGATTTGAATTGATGTTGTGATAAGGTTATAATTTAAAAATTAACTTGTATTTTTTAAATGAAATTCGAGTATAATAAATTCCGAAATAAATAATAGAAAATATTTAAATTCCAAAAATATTTAAATTGATTTGGAGATTTGAACATGATTTGAATTGATGTTGTGATAAGGTTATAATTTAAAAATTAACTTGTATTTTTTAAATGAAATTCGAGTATAATAAATTCCGAAATAAATAATAGAAAATATTTAAATTCTGAAAATATTTAAAATGATTTTGAGATTTGAATTGATTTTGGATTTGAATTGATGTTGTGATAAGGTTATAATTTAAAAATTAACTTGTATTTTTTTAAATGAAATTCGAGTATAATAAATTCCGAAATAAGTAATAGAAAATGGAGTCAGCCTATCATAGTCTGCTACGTGGGATGCCACGTCATAATGCCACGTGACAGGCTGTGTGCATAGGAATTGTCTCTACTTTATTATATTAAATAGATGAGAAAGAGGGATTAAATATTATACATATAAAATAACATGAACACTTAAAATTTTATTTTATAGTTTAGATATAAAATACAAATAAAAATAAATTTATAAGACTTGTAAAGATAACTTAAAATTGGGGGCGCAATTATTTGAGTTCAAACTTATCTCCTATTTAACTATTTAGTTATTGCTCACTTACAATCAAATCAAACACATTTATCATCAAATCAACACATTATTTATTAAATTATTTTGCACTAATATTTCTGATGAGCCCGGACCTTTTAGATCGGGCCCAAAGCTCGGTTTGGTTCAAAAGCTAAGTATGACGTGGCATACTCTAGACCACCAGAGTCAAGACTGCGGACATATAGACCGTCAGGGTCATGACCGCGATCCTCTCAGATCGTCCCAGTCATGACCACGACAGCCAGACCGTCAGTGAGGTGACAAAGGAAACTCTGACCGCAATATCCGTGCTCGCGTCAATATTATTGACCGCACCAAAGATGTTGACCGCGGTCTCATACCAGACTCCCGGTTATCTCGCCAGACTTCCGGTTAAAGCCAAAGCTTATAGAGCAAGTTTCCTAACGTGCTCTGACATAAAAAAGTTGTCTTATTCCCATCGCATTGAATGCGACTCAGGCGCCTACTATGCCATTAATGTGTCGCGCCAACTATCCTCTGTACACATTCGTGTCCACATCAGCGACATCCCTCTGTAGTAAACCCAGCTTTACTGGTAGGTCCAACCAGGTGCGGACACGTGTCTGTAAGTGCTCTAATTTGAGTTGTTAGTATTTTCGTTAGAAAACTAACAAAAGCCTTCACACACCTCACCAAACCCTAACATCCTTAACCTAAACCTTAACTTTTCTAACAAACCCTAACTTTTCTAACAAAGCAAGGGTAAGTTGGGGATTGCTATTTGGAGTTAAACAAGGTAAGGAATCTCACAAAGAGTAAAAATTCGAAAACAGCAATCTGTAAATAATAGCAGGTTGAGTGTTTGAACAATGTTTTCCTCCTGTCCAAAGCCTGCAGCAGCAATAAATGAACAGTGCACGCCATCAGAGGTATCCGCGCGGATGATAATGACAAATCCGCCGGACCGTTTTGCCCTCCAGTGGCCTATAAAAAGAGCCCCTCAGCCTCATTTTCAGAACAACACAATTCACTCACAACAGCATTCTGGTGAAAATATTAGAGAAAATAGTGGGAATTTCTTAATTGCCACCCTTTTCTCTTAATCATTTTCCCAAATCTCACTCACCAAACACTCTCAAAGCATCTCTTAAACACATAAGCTCAAGCTTAAATCAACACTAAAGAGGAGGATTAGAGAGAAAAATAGAGGACTTAAGTGTTATCTACTTGTTTTCTCTTTGACCAACTCTATTAACAAACACTAAACACATTCAAGCCTTGAATCCATACAAACACAAACACAAACACAAGAAGATAGGGTTAAACCATCATTGGTAAAGCCTCCTTCTTTAAACCCTAAAACTCTCTTTTAATTTCTTGTTCATCTTGTTCAATTGACATCTTTACTTTACTTGTCTAGTTAATCTTGTTTTTCTTACTTTAATTTACTTTATGTCTAGTTTAACTTAAGTTTTGACCTAATATGGTCATTTTGGAGTTCATCTCCATGAATGACCATCTCAAATGGTCCACACTTTAAATTTCTAGTTAATTTTTCTCTTTAATTTCATCTTTACAAAATCCCCCTTCCCATTTGCAAAGGACATGTTTTAAACCCCATAAATCCCCCAAGGATGACTTGATATGATAATCACTTGACAAAAAGTAGTGGAATCAAGTCTAGGGATGAAAATGGGGTGAACATAGATGCAAATCCCCCAAAAAATCACATTTTCCTTCTTGAGAATGTTGCTGTCCAGTAGCATTTCTCTAAGACCTCGGTCCATTGTCTAATTTTTTGGACATACAGAAACTTGGAATTTGGTGTTGACTACAAAATACTTTTTGTAGCCAACATCCATAGGATTCCAGAAATATTTTTACTTTATTTTTTTACGTGCAAGGTAAGTGCAAAATTATTCTCAGAGATCTTACTCTCACACCCGAGGGCCTGAGCTGGATTAACATCCGACTTTATCCTTAACGGTGCTTATTCTCTTTGTTGTGTTCTAGGTACCAATCAAATATCAAGCCAGATATCCTATCCGCATACTCCGCATTACCCTTTTTCATTACCTCCTTCTGACCGCAGAGCTCATCCCGCGTACCCTTGGCTCTCTCCAAAGACTTATTGGCCGAATCAAGCTGACCGCAAAAGTGCTTCAGATCGGCCTCCTTTTGGGCCAGAGACTTTGCCGCAGCCTTAGCCTTCTCCTCTGCCTTCCCCAAAGCCTTTGACCTATCAGCCAAGGCCTTTGACTGGTCATCTAGAGCCTTGGCCTGCTCATCGAAAATCTCCCTGAGCCTCATAGCGTCTTTGGCCATCTGCGATCAAGAAAAATCTCGATATATTCAAAATTACAAATTCAACAAAAGTGGGAAAGGGTGGAAGGGAACAATGATCCGAAAGTTACCTCAGTGGCCATTAACCCAATGTTGCCTGCCAGCGCGGATGAGTTCAGCTTGGCCCCAACATTCTTGTAATAGTCAGGGGCATAGAGCCGATTTAGAAGACCAAGCCCCACAATTGACTAAACCTCTCTACGGCATCTGAAGTCCGCCCCCCAGGAGCGCACCCTCGAGCTTGCTCTTCAAGCCCCAAGCAACCTCACGTGTGCCTGCGGGCTGAAGATGATAAGAATTGGCGCAGATTGTGGCCCCTCTGGCTGGGGAGTTGGATGTCTGGGGAGGAACCGCATCAGACCGCTGGGTCCTTGGCAGCTTATCCCTGCCCGCACCTTCAGTTTCAATGCTAGCCCACTTCCTTGTCCGATCAGAATGACCGGTGGAGATGGTGCGTTCAGAAGCAGGACTGGGGCCACAACTAGAAGGTGGTGGCCCTTTGGGGAGCAGATCCTTGGCCGCCGGAATTCCCTTAAAGCCGGCCAGCGGGGCGCCAGAGTTTTTATCAACTACAGGTAGAGAGACCCCGTCAGCATCGACCTTATTCAAAGCCTCTTGTCTGGCCTTCTACTCCTTGGCCGCTTGGAGCGCTTTGGCCGCTTTCATTTGTTGAGTGTTTAGTTTGGGGGCCATGTAAGGATTTGTTGGATCTACTCTAAAAGAAAAATAATTTAATTAGATCGCAGTTCAGCAAAATCAAGAAGCAAGTATAAACAGTTCAACAAAGACAGAAATAAAGACCGATCCAAGTGGGAGGTTTGCAGACCGTGCCCATCATGCACGTCTTACAGTTGGCCTCAAAATTGAAAAATTTGTGAACCCTCCAATCGGGGTCACAAAGTTGGGGCCCAATGGCCACCCTGAGGGCATAGTAGCTACCCTCCCTCCGAGGCTCCACCTCTTAGAAAATGAGCAAGGGCACATTGTTGATGATCGCGCCTACGTCAAAAACTGGTTACACCCTCTCGGTCATGAACTGGGCTAAGTAGGTGGCCAGGGCAATTTGGAGCTCTTTGGATTCGTGTGGGCTGGGGTAAGAGCTGGCAGAAACCCTAACGGGGATAGCACCCTCTGGTCTAGCAAAAGGCCACCCAAACCTAGACTCATTGACCAGAATATTCTTCTGATTTCACTGGTCAAACTTATTGGTGGGGGCAGAAAAGTTGCGGGCAGGGTTGTTCTTGGTTTTCAGCCCGAGATTGCCGTTGGTAATTTGGTTGGAATAAAAGGCGTATAGCCCAGAAAGGGAAGGTTCAAATCCCAAAACCCTACACACCGCTGTGAAAGAGATGAGGGCTCGGATTGTGTTTGGGGTTAGGTGCATAGGAAGGCAGCGGTTAAATTCAAGAAATTTGGAAATAAAGGGATCAATAGAAAGTCTCAGTCAGTTCTCAAACTGGACCCCATAAAAATGCAAGATTTATTGTCCCCGCGAACATCGGCCACCGTCTCCGACCTTAGTTTCCCCTTCACCTCCATTTCTTGCAAAGGGTGGACACAGAAGCAGTTGGGGTCAACACCATAGGTGGTATACAGCTCCGTCTCCCAGTCCGGGCAAGGCGCACTCTTCTTCTTCTGACCGCGCCCTGAAGTGGAGGCACTAACCTGATTTTTGCCATGGGCAGCATCAGCATCCTCCTCCCTGACCTTCATCGAAGGCATCAAATATCTTAGTTTCCTGCTGCACCGTGCTCGCCGCCATGAGGTCTGTAATCTCACGGTCATCCTCCTGGGTCTTTGAGCTATCAGAGCCAAAGAGACCGGTAGATGATCCCCATGATGGCTCCGTTTCAACTTCATCCACCTCCATGCTTGTGGGCTCATCATCACTATTTTCTAAGTTCACTACTGGTGTAGGCTGGGCCTCGGTTTGGGAGCTGGGGTAAATGGTGTTCAAGGATTCCACATCTAAGGGGCAGTTCAAATCGTCTGCGGGCATATCAGGGGCCGGGTTCGTCTCGTTAGGGTCCATTAAAAGAACTTTTTCCCAATCAGTTATCACCCGGGATGTCTGATAGCTCTCTCACCGGTTCAATAGGCGCGTATCTGCGGGCTCGCGGTCACGGTGAAACCTATTCAAAACCCCTATTACATAGTTCCTTAAACGGTTATGGTCACCCAACACCACCATATCGCCGTTGACAAACAACCTTTTCTTGGCCTCCCACAACTGGGGTGGGACCCAATTTCCCCAGGAATACTTGACCGAAAAATAAACGAAGGATTCTAAAGACAACTTAATCCAAGAGTGGGCAACCTTCCTATAGATACCCCTTGATTTTTTACAAACAGTAAAGGTAACTAGAGTATTGCCATTACCCAACTCTAAGGGACGTACTGGGCCAAAAGTATGCGACGTCGTCATCAATCCTAAAACAGAAAAGAGATGAAAAGAATAAAGAAATGTTACTTACAAAAAAGACTGACAGAATGAAGGGCTTAAAGAAGCAGAAGGCAAACTTTCTCTCTAAGAAAATTCTCTCTCTAAGCAATTTGAAGGTCTGAAAGTGATAAAAGGGTTTGAAGGAGGAAGGGTTTGGTATTTATAGGCCTACCTATATGGGTCGACCCGTATTAAATAGCCCACAAACCGTTCCCCTCGAATCACGAACCGGCGCCATCGTTTTAAATTTCGAATTTTGGGCGTTTGGCATTTATGACGCCCCTTGGCATTCTGACATGTACCCTCCGTACCTAACACGCGCTGGCGTTTCACCGGACAAGGAGCCCACCAGCTTAACGGGGAAGCAAATCAAAGCTTCTACTAACTTCCTCATGTGTTCTTCACATGTGCCAATATACAAGGGAGTCAGAACAAAACCAGCGAAAAACACAACACTGGTGTTAGTGTAAACTGCAGATGATATCGTAGATGATTTCCCAAAAGTCCAGGTGATATCGCAGATGATTTCCTGTACTGAAAATTATATAGTTGTATATTTCTTGTTTATTATTTAATAGACTAATGTGCTAATATAATCTGTATAGTCTATAGTTTATGTTTATATTTCAGAGTGCAATAGCATCAAAGAAGGAGCTAGACACGTGTGGAAATTGGAAGAAAAGAGTTTATACATTTTATGTATAAATTCGTAACTTGGGCAATAACAAACAAAACGTGTGAAGACTTGGTCAAGAGTTGTTGCTGAGTTATAGAAGAAGTACAAGGTTGATAAAGCATGGGAGTACAAGGCGTTGAAGCATGACTTGAAGATAAATCAACTTGGTTGCTAAAATTGAGGAAGTGGGAGCTAAAAATGTGGAACAACTTCACCCACTCTCCCTACACTTTCTCCACGTGCAAGACCATCCCAAGGTACATTAATTGAGTAGCCTTCAAGTATTTTGAAGACTATAAATAAGTTAAGAAGGTTTCATTTGAAGATATGCCAATTACATCATCACATTCACACCTTTGAAAGCTTAGAGATAGAGTTCTTTGTTTGGTTCGTTTTAATCCTTCCTCCCTTGTAATTTCGCACTTGATTACATTGGTATCAAGTTGTGTGAAGGCTAGGATAGGATTCCGTTCTTTATCTCTTGTTCCATAGAGCTCAAAATAGTTATAGCTATAGGGAACTTTCGGCTTTGTAAATTCATTTATAGTGATTATAAAGTCTTGCCTAAGAGGCACTCTCAAGTTATATTTATATAACTTGAGAAAAACAATTTTTGTGTTTTTATTCCTTTATGAAACTCTTTTACAAAATTGTTTTATTTTTGAAGTGTGTGTGTGCTATCCCAAGTGCTATCATTGGTGCAGTTATCACCTTGGATATCACTTGTGATTCTGGCCATGACAAGTTCAATTGGTATCAGAGCAGGTCACTTGACGTTACTAAGTGCTTGGTCTAGGTGTCATGGCTTTTGATCCTGCAAATCCAAACCAAAAACGTCTTCCTGTTTTAGATGGTTCGAATTATGCATATTGGAAAATTCGTCTTCGCTCGCATATCAAATCAATTGATCTTCGAGCATGGCGATCTATAGTTAATCGGTACTCTCTTCCACTTTTACCTCCTGATGAGGATGGTGATATTCAGGTTAAACCTGAAGGTGAGTGGACTAATGAAGAGATCACCCTAGCTAACTATAATGAGAAAGCTCTTAATGCTATCTTTAAGTGGGTTGACATGCATATTTTTAAACTTATTCAAAATAGTTCCACAGCTCAAGAAGCTTGGGATATTTTACAAAGGTTTTGTGAAGGTGATTCTAGTGTGCGTGAAAACAAACTTAGAGGTCTTACTGGCAAATTTGAAAGGTTGAGAATGGGTGAAAGTGATACCATTTCCTCTTATTTTGAAAAATTATTTGACATTGCTAATGAGTGTCAACTTTTAGGTGAACCTTTTACAAACAAACAATTGGTTTCAAAGGCTATTAGAACTCTTCCTGAACATTTTAATATAAAGGTTTCATCTATAGAAGAGGCTCACAACCTTTCTACTATGGACATCAATTCCTTAATGAGCATTTAAAAAATTTTTGAGTCAAACCTTGCTGAGCAAAGTGAAGCTTCTAAAGGCAAGAGTGTTGCTTTAAAAGTTCAATCCTCTAGTAATTCAACTAATGAGGATGACGAAATTTTTGAGGAATTAGGTGAAGATGCCAGTGTTGCCTTACTTGCTAGGAAGTATAACTCAATGGTGAGAAAATTTAACAAAAAAAATGTGCAGGTGAAGGCTAAAGAGCAACAAACCAAGGTGTATAATTCAATGCTAAAGAGGACATTTCCATCTACTCAGAAAGGTGGTCCCATAAGGAGAGCATCATCAGATCAATCCATATCTGATCCAAAATACCTTGAATCAATCCAATGTCATGCGTGCTCTGGATGGGGTCATTACTCAAATGAGTGTGCTAACACTCTAAGGAAGATGGGAAAGAATCTATGGGTTTCTCTCAGTGACAATGAGGATGAGGAGACCAATCAATCTGAAGATTCAGATCAAACAGCAATGGTGGTCACAAATTGTGACTCGGATTCTGTCTGTGATACCCCAGGTGATATCTAAAGTGGGATAGCACCTGAGACATCATCCAACAGGTATACAAATTTAAATTTGATAAATGTTGTTTGTTTTGTGGGTTCTGTTAACATGGATGCAGGTAGTTCACAAGAGGGTGAACAAAGTGAGGAGTTCAGCAAGGATGAACTCATTCGTGGTCTTAAGAACCTTTGCAAAGAATTGGTGGACGAATGGAAGAAAGAGAACAAGAAGGTGATTTCTCTGTCCAAAGAGGTTCAAGACCTGACTGATGGCTTGACTAGATTGGAAGTTCAACTTACAAAGAAGGATGTGGAGCTGGACAAAGTCAAGGCCAAGCTTACTCTTGCCGAAGCAACATTTAAGAAACTCAACACGAGTTCTTCCAAGTTAGATACAATTCTTAGGTTGAGCAAACCACTCAAGGCAGGTATGGGTTTTCAAGAGTCTTTAAATGCTATTACATCTACTTTGGCTAATAAGGAAGATAAGGTAGTTTTTGTTAAAGAAAGAGACAACGTTGAACTAATATCTTCTGATAAGTCTTCTGAAAAGGTAAAAATATGTAACTACTGTTACTCTTCTGGACATTTGAAAAATGATTGTAAAACACTTTTAAAGAAACAGTCCAGTTCCTGTGTGATACCTGAAGTGCTACCTAGCACGTCAGATATCACTGGCAGTCAGAAGAATAATTATCAAAGTAGGAAAGTGTGGAAACCTAAATCTAACCTAAGATGTGATGTCGTGTGCACTGCTTTAAAACCTAATGTTGAAGGTTCATTGTATTTTGATAGTGGTTGTTCTCGTCATATGACTGGAACAAAAATATTTTTAAAGGAATATGAACCTATTCAAGGTGGTAGTGTAACATATGGTGGTGGTGGCAAGAGTAATATAGTAGAAAAAGGCATATTAGATGTACCTGGATTTCTTTCTTTGAAAAATGTTTTGCATTTAATTAGTATTAGCCAACTTTTTGATGACAACCTTGAAGTGAAATTCAACAAAAACACTTGTGAAGTTTTTGATTGTACCAATAACTGTGTTATGAGTGGTACTAGGTCAAGTAATAACTGTTATCTTGTTGAGGATAAACAAGTGTGTCATTCTGTGAGGGTTGATGATGCTACCTTATGGCATCAAAAGTTGGGTCATGTCCATTTTCGAAACATTGTGAAACTCATTAATGCTGAAGCTGTAAGAGGTATACCTAGTCTGGACATAAGTACGAAAATCATATGTGAAGATTGTCTCAAGGGTAAACAAACACGTGCTACACATAGTGCTACCCAACATAATGAGGAGTGATACGGGACAACACCTTTGTTTTCAATTAATGCATATGGATTTAATGGGTCCGGTGGAGGTAGACGAGTCTAGGAGGTAAGAAATATACTTTTGTAATAGTTGATGATTTTTCTAGATTTACTTGGGTATATTTTTGAAAGAAAAATCGAAACTTTTGAAAAGTTTAAGATCTTACATGCTAAAATCAAAAACATGTTTTCTGCTCTTATCATGCGAATAAGGTCTGATCATGGAACGGAGTTTGATAATTCATTGTTCTTTACTTTTTGTGAATTAAAAGGAATTAAACATGAGTTTTCTGCTCCCAAAACACCTCAACAAAATGGGGTGGCTGAAAGGAAAAACAGGACCTTACTTGAGATGGCACGTGTGATGTTGTTTCAAAAAGAATTTCAAAAATATTTTGGTGAGGCCTTAAACACGGCTTGTCACACGGAGCAATAGAGTTTTTCTAAGACCCTACTAGAATGACACCTTATGAAATTTTGAATGGTAGGATACCAAAGGTTCATTATTTTTATACATTTGGTTGTGTGTGTTATGTTCTAAATGATCGGGATTACTTAGCTAAATTTGACTCTAAAAGTGATAAGGCTATATTTGTTGGGTATGCTCAGGACAGTCGAGCATACAGGGTTTATAACCTTAGGTTAAAAACCATTCAGGAATCAATTAACGTTGTTTTTGATGATTTAGCAAGTGTTACAGGTGATGGAGTACAGGAATCTCCATTGATATTCTTTGGAGGATCAAAATCAAGTAAGTGATACCCAGTCTTTGGCCCCAAGTGTTGCCACAGAAGGGATAGCATTTCCGGTATCACCCAAGTCTAGTCCAGCAACTGAAAAGGAGGAACAGTCAGATGATGATGCTCATGTTCATGAAGATTTGAGAAGGGATCCACCAGCTAGGATCAGAAGAGATCATCCTTCATCTCAAATCATTGGAGAAACAAGTGAAGGGGTACGAACAAGGAATAAAGGACACATTAGTAACCGTGAAATGGCAAGGTATGTGTGTATGTCCACCACATACCACAAGGTAAAATATTCATGTTTTGTTTCCTCTTTAGAATCCAAAAATATTTCTGAAGCTTTAAAAGATAATTTTTGGATACAAGCCATGCAAGAGGAACTTGAACAATTTATTCGTAATGAAGTTTGGTGTTTAGTACCACGTCCCATTAATACAAATGTAATTGGTACAAAATGGATTTTCAAGAACAAATCAGATGAGCAAGGAAATATTGTTAGAAACAAAGCTCGTCTCGTAGCTCAAGGTTACACCCAAATTGAAGGTGTTGACTTTGATGAGACCTTTGCTCCTGTTGCTAGAATAGAATCCATAAGACTCCTCTTGGCTATAGCTTGTTTTCTAAAAATTACCTTGTTTCAAATGGATGTTAAAGCTGCCTTTTTAAATGGTTATTTAAAAGTAGAAGTTTTTGTTGAACAACCAAAAGGATTTGAAGATCCTCATCTACCAAACCATGTATATAGACTTGATAAAGCCTTATATGGCTTGAAACAAGCTCCACGTGCATGGTATGGTCGCATAACCTCTTTCTTACTTGAATATGGTTTTACAAGAGGTGAAGCAGATAGGACCTTATTTATCCTAAGGCATGGCAAAGAAACAGTCATTGTTCAAATCTATGTTGATGACATAGTCTATGGCTCTACTTCTCAAACGTGTTTAAAAGATTTTGTAGAGGCTATAACATCAACATTTGAGATGAGCATGATTGGTGAGTTAACATTCTTTCTAGGCTTGCAGGTGAAACAATCAAATGAAGGAATTTTCATTTCACAAAGCAAGTATGCAAAGAGCCTAGTGAAACGGTTTGGGTTGGAAGGAGCAAAAAGTTTAAAGATCCCTATGTATTCTTCTCTCAAACTTGGTAGAGACCAAGTAGGTGAGGATGTTGATCCTACTCTATATCGTTCTATGATAGGTAGCCTTCTCTATCTCACTTCTAGTCGTCCTGATATCATGTTCAGCGTGTGTGTTTGTGCACGTTATCAAGCCAATCCTAAAGTCTCACACTTTAATTCTGTCAAAAAGATAATTAAATATGTTTCAGCAACAAGTGAATTAGGGATTTGGTTTAGTAAGGATACTAATACCAATTTGGTTGGCTTTAGTGACTCGGATTGGGCAGGGGATATGGATGATAGGAAGAGTACTAGTGGGGGGTGTTTTTACTTGGGTAACAATTTAGTTTCATGGTATAGTCGTAAATAAAATTGTGTCTCTCTTTCCATGGTGAGTGCGAGTATGTTGCGAATTTGGTAGTTGTTGCTCACAACTTATTTGGCTAAAACATATGCTAGATGACTATGGTCTAGAAAGTAATTCTTTGACTATGTACTGTGATAACCTGAGTGCTACCAACATTTCAAAAAACCCTGTTCAACATTCCCGTACTAAGCACATAGACATACATCATCATTTTCTTAGAGATATGGTAGATAAAGGCCTAATTAACATTGATCATATTGATACTAAGTATCAAGCTGGTGATATCTTTACGAGGCCTTAGACCACGAGAGATTTTCTAGTTTGAAAAGATCTCTTGGTCTTTGTAATCTCTGAGTCTGTTCGTGTGTGCTACCCCAAGTGATGTTATCACTCAGGGTAACACTTGTATATTAGTGTATTTTTTCCTTTACTTAAAAAAAAATAAAAAAATGCATTTTTATTTGTTTAATCTGGTTAGCTTAGTTCTAACCGTGGCACATACTGACCTTTTTGTTATGGTAGGTTACTACTTAGGTTATCATGTGTGATATCACTTCCCTTCATATGCATAAAGTGACAAAGTCACTAATCTTTTTTTGATAAATAAAAGGCAAAGGCAATGTTTCTATACTATTCTCTCGAGCTCGGGGCACGGTGTTCGCTGCAACGATGTACTCTTGCCAATGAGAATGTATGAGGTGATTTGTGCTAAGTATTAGGGACATGGAGTTCGCTACTACAGTGTACCCTACTTGAAAGGCATAGATCACTTGATCTCTACACTTGAAATATAACTCGAAGCACGGAGCTCGTTACTACGTTGCTTTCTTATTTAAAAGAAGTGTATTGATACGTGATTAACAAGCAATGTACTTAAAAAAAATATATATAGGCATATAATGCCTAAAGTGCATGAAAAATGCTCAGCTTGTTATGCCTGAAGTGCCTAAAAATGGCTAAGCTTGTTATGCTTGAAATGCTTGAAAATGAAAAATATTTATCAAGGGGATTTATATCACATGTGTTATCCTACGTGTTACCATCATTGCCTTAACACATTAGTGTGTGCTATATTAGTTTTTTATTTCTTATTTTCGAAATATTGTTGATTAATTTGTCAAAATCTGAAAGTCTTTTTAATTAAAGAGTTTTCGATTTTGAAAACGTCTTCAACAAGTTTCCTTTATTTTTTAGTAAACTTGTTATGTAACTAACCCATATTTATTTTGATTTGTGCATATAATGTTTTGGGCCTAGTTGCAAAATGTTTTAGTTTACTTATTTTTATTTTTTTACGTTTTACTTAAAAAAATAATAATTTTTTTTTCATTTATTTTGTTGCAACCGTGTTTTATTATTTTTAAGTCCGTTGGGTTTATTTTAAAGAAAAGGTATGGTTAGGGTTTGTTTTTAAATTGTGTGAATAGGGTTAAAGGAGAGATTTAATAGGGGTTAGTTAGGGTTTAAGATGTCAAATCAATTTAAAATTTATGTCCCCTATCTAATCACTTCCCTATTTTCACTCAACCTCTTCCTTTTATCTCTCTCTATCCGTTACCATCTCTCTCTCTTAAACCCTCGTTCCAACGCCTTCTTCTCTCCCAAAATCCTAGGTCAAAATACGTTCCAAAATTTCCCACAAATCTCCATGGCTTCTCCATCTAAAACCAATACCGAACCATCTCACACGGACCAAATGGACATTTCACCAAGCATTGCTCCATCCGTGGCATCTCGTGTGGCCATGGAAACTTCACCAATGATCACTCCAAGCTCTTCTCCACCTACAATGGCGATTGTTCCAGCCACTGCCCCTGTTGCCTCGTTTGATCATGGAATCCCTAAGGTAACTCTCATTCCAGCCGAGCCAAAGAGAAAGAGGAAAGCTCCATCCGCCAAGCTATCTCCTCAAGTTGCAAAGAGGAGATCCTCCAACCGCATTAGGTCAATCAGGTCCAAGGCAACATCAAATACCTCCTTAGATCCGGTTGAAGTCTCAGAAAGTTCTCTTGATGTGTCCTCACCCCATGTGAGTGACGAGAACGTTGATGCAAACAAGGAGAAGGAGCCTTCTGTGGACTCATTTGATGCTTGGGTAGATGCTGATGAGGAGGAGACCCTCTCTGTTTCTCAGAAAAAGAAGGCCAAGGGCAAAGCTACTGTGAGTTCTACCAAAGGTGCTACCAAGAAGAAGATGTCATCTGAGGTAACACCTGCCCCCTCCTCTTTTCCTACTCATTCCTCTAGTGGTAATTCTGGTGATGAGGTTATTCGAAGTGAAGAGGATAAAGCTTTTCCTAAATCTTTTCTTACTCTGGAATATTATAAGAAAGAAAATATGGAATTTTGGTTGAATAATTTGAGTAAGAGATTGTTAAAAGAAAAGCACATTGATGAGGGTCAGTTGGAAAAAGAAGGAATGGTTCAGTTTTTGAAGGACATGAATTTTCTTAATGCTAATAATCATGCTTCTGTGTTTGTTGAGAGTGTTATACGCAATTTCTTTGCTAACTTGCATGCTCATTTGAATGATGAAGGGTCTGAAAAGTTTGGTAAAGTGTTTGTTAGGGGAAAAGTCTATTCCTTTACTCCAGCCCTAATTAACAAAGTTTTAGGCCTCCCAAATGTAGATGATGAGAGCATTAGGGTTAATAGAGATAAAATGGTAAAATTGCTCACTCACAACAAAATGCAGTCCTGGCCTGTGAAAGAGAAACTTCATGCTTCTAGGCTTACCTCTCTATATTCTGTGCTTCACAAATTATGCATCTTCAATTGGCTCCCTACAACTAATGAACCTATTGTGACATTGGAGCATGCGAATGTGTTATATAGATTGGGTAAGAATTTAAGGATTAACTTTGGAAGGTTAGTGTTCAAACACTTAGCTTCTTGGGGTAGAAAAAAGGAAGTGAACATTAGCTTTTTCCCCTATCCTTCTCTAATCTTCAAAGTTTTGGTATTTCAATCCTTGCCCATTGAAGCCTCTGATGTTTTCACCACTGAACCTGAGTATTATACCATTGATCAACAACTGAAAAAAGGCAAAAGGTATACATAAGATCTCCCTTGGAACAAATCTGATGAAACAGCCCCTTCTCTTCCCAGTGCTATATCACGTGATATCCCAAGTGCTTCCCTAGGTGTTGCCCCTAATACTTTTGCAGGAACTGATGCTGCATGTATTCTGACCAACATGATGAATCTTTTGGGCAACTCTGGTCCATCAATCCCAAAGGCAACAGTGATTAACTTCTTGCACAAACAATCAAGTGCAATGGGAGAACTTGCTGAGGGATGGGCTAAGCTTAAGCAGGTTACAGATGCTTTTATTGATGAAATTTCTTCCAAAACAAGGGGAGGATCTGCTGCTACTGCAACTACTGGAGCTGGTGCTACTGAAGGTGCTACCACCAGTGCTATCCCAAGTGATGGTGGAAGTGATAGGGAAGGAGATCAAGAGGAAGATGAAGAAGAAGAGGAGTTTGAAGAAGAAGAAAGCTGAAACCTGAAGGTTGACAAACCTGAAGGTTGATGTTGCCACTATCATGTGGGTGACTGTTTTTATGGTGGTCCTAAAACAATTTTTTTTTTTATTTTGGTGATGTGATGTGGTTTCTTAAACAATTTTCTTTTATGTTTGTTTATATTGGTTTGCTAAAACACTTTAGTTGGTTTGTTTATAACTTAAACTGCTAGGTTGTTTTTGCTAGTTTTGGATGATTTTTTTTGCTACAATGGTTATGGTCTTTAATGGTAACTTAGTTTATTTCGAAAAATTGTTAAAGTTTGAAATAAATTAGTTTTAAATGATTAATATCATTGCTTGTGATTAGCTCCTTGATTAAGGGGGAGTTAATTTTTGTGGAGATATTATATTGTGTTCTATGCTCTGTACATGTGTATATAGACTAACTCTGCAGGACAGCAACACATTGAGTTTGGAAAGAAATATCCAACTAAGGGGGAGATTGTTAGTGTAAACTGCAGATGATATCGTAGATGATTTCCCAAAAGTCCAGGTGATATCGCAGATGATTTCCTGTACTGAAAATTATATAGTTGTATATTTCTTGTTTATTATTTAATGGAATAATGTGCTAATATAATCTGTATAGTCTATAGTTTATGTTTATATTTCAGAGTGCAATAGCATCAAAGAAGGAGCTAGACACGTGTGAAAATTGGAAGAAAAGAGTTTATACATTTTATGTATAAATTCGTAACTTGGGCAATAACAAACAAAACGTGTGAAGACTTGGACAAGAGTTGTTGCTGAGTTATAGAAGAAGTACAAGGTTGATAAAGCATGGGAGTACAAGGCGTGGAAGCATGACTTGAAGATAAATCAACTTGGTTGCTAAAATTGAGGAAGTGGGAGCTAAAAATGTGGAACAACTTCACCCACTCTCCCTACACTTTCTCCACGTGCAAGACCAGCCCCAAGGCTGTTAATTGAGTAGCCTTCAAGTATTTTGTAGACTATAAATAAGCTAAGAAGGTTTCATTTGAAGATATGCCAATTACATCATCACATTCACACCTTCGAAAGCTTAGAGATAGAGTTCTTTGTTTGGTTCATTTTAATCCTTCCTCCCTTGTAATTTCGCACTTGATTACATTGGTATCAAGTTGTGTGAAGGCTAGGATAGGATTCCGTTCTTTATCTCTTGTTCCATAGAGCTCAAAATAGTTATAGCTATAGGGAACTTTCGGCTTTGTAAATTCATTTATAGTGATTATAAAGTCTTGCCTAAGAGGCACTCTTAAGTTATATTTATATAACTTGAGAAAAACAATTTTGGTGTTTTTATTCCGCTGCAAACTCTTTTACAAAATTGTTTTATTTTTGAAATGTGTTTGTGCTATCCCAAGTGCTATCGTTGGTGCAGTTATCACCTTGGATATCACTTGTGATTCTGGCCGTGACAATTTCAACTGGTGACCACAAAAAAAACGATCTGACGAAAGACCGAGCCTAGCAAATATAGCTCCTCGCTCAGACCATAAATAATCTCTCACTTGAAGCTAGGGGCAACTGATGAGCCCGAACCTTTTAGACCGAGCACAAAGCTCGGTCTGGTCCAAAAGCTAAGTATGCCGTGGCATACCCTAGACCACCAGAGTCAAGACCGCGGACATATAGACCGTCAGGGTCAAGACCGCGATCCTCTCAGACCATCTCAGTCATGACCGCGGACAGACAGACCGTCAGTGAGGTGACCGAGGAAACTATGACCGCTATATCCGTGCTCGCGTCAATATTGTTGACCGCACCAAAGATGTTGACCGCGATCTCATACCAAACTCCCGGTTATCTCACCAGACTCCTGGTTTTATAGAGCAAGTTTTCTAGCGTGCTCTGACATAAAGAAGCCGGCTTATTCCCATCGCATTGAATGCGGCCCAGGCGCCTACTATGCCATTAATGTGCCATGCCAACTATCCTCTGTACATGTTCCTGTCCACATCAGCGACATCCATCTGCAGTAAACCCAGCTTTACTGGCAGGTCCAACCAGGTGCGGACACGTGTCCTGGGTTAAAAGACAAAGATCTCCTTAGGGCTGACCTTACCAAGCAGCTCTCCTTCAGCTATAAATAGAAGGCCCTTGTCCCCTTGGACAAGGTAAGTGCAAAATCATATTGGTAAGTCACATTATCTAAACCCTAAACACACAAACACTAAGACATTCCAACGTCTTGTAACGATGTTGCCATTTTTCGAAAGATTGGATTTTTCTCTTCTTTGAAAATCAATCGAAAAAAACACGGAGTCGCCAGGCCAAAACTTTGAAAAATGCCCGAGATTAGATATTTGGGTTCGGAGGTCACGTTACACGCCTGGAAGAACGTTAGTGTTCACCCGGAATGCCTCGTAAAAATGAGTCTTCCAAGCTTAAAAACCATTTGTGTGTGTGTGTGTTCCTTTGGCCAAAATAAGTTCAAACTCAGAAAACTAAAAATTGGGAACTCTTTATAAGACATTAAACGAGTCCCGTGATTTTTGGTATGATTTTTGGGTTGAGTTTTGGTACTCAAAAGATTTCTTGAAGTTGGAAACCGATTCTGTCAGAATGAAAAAGGCAGTGGACACTTGATTTTAAAACGGATTTAAGAGCTTTAAAACTTCAAAATCTGGGGAAAGTCCGAGAATGAAAGTTGTTCAAAACACCTTAAACAAGGTTTCTGCAAAAGGATTTTCCAGTTGGAGATGATTTGTTAGACCAAAACCTTCTGGAAATATCAGATATGAAATCTGGATTTCCAGAAACGGTTGAACTGACCTTTGGGAAATAATTTGAAAAAGGGAGTTTTACTCACGAAAAAAATAAAGTAAAAATATGTATGGAAATCTCTGGATGTTGGATACAAAAAGTATTTTGTAGTCAACACCAAATTCCAAGTTCTTCTGTGTCCAAAAAATTAGACCATGGACAGAGGTCTTAGAACAATGCTACTGGACAGCAAGATGTTCTTGAAGGAAAATGTGATTTTAAAGGGGGTTTTGCATCCATGCTTGTCCCCATTTCCTTAGGCTTTGATTAGTAGTCACTAGACATTTTAGTGGTGATCTACTATATCAAACCATCCTTAGGGTACATTAGGACTTAAAGCACTTCATTTGCTTGGGAAGGGGAGATTTAACTTTGAAATCAAGATTTTGTGTATGGAAATGATTTTTTAGGGTTTTGAAAATATGTTTGCAAGTAAGTAAAGACAATTTAAAGGGAATGTTGATCCTTGTAGAGGATCATCTATGGAGATGAACTTTCATGGTGATCCTCATGGATCTAGGGCAAGAAATGAACAAGTTACATCTTCAAAGTATGAGATGCAAGCATGGATGAGAGAAATTTAGGGTAGGGAGAAGGAGATTATACCTATCTTCCCTTGTGTTTGTGTTTGAGACTTTGAGTTTGAGAGTGAGTGGGTGTGATTTGGGAAAATAATCAAGAGAAAAAGGTGACAATTCAAGGGAATTCTCATTGTTTTCTCTAGTATTTTCGCCAAGGTTTTGTTGTGAATTGTGCTGTGGCTCCCTGAAAATGAGACTGAGGGGTTCAATTTATAGGCATTCTGGGAAATCAATCTCGTCCGCGCGGATCATCTTGAAGGCGTGCCTGGTGCATTAAATGCTGCTCCAGGCTTTGGACAGGAAGAATATTTTTCAAATTAAGCAACCAGTTTTTTGTTCCAGCAGCTTCCATTTCGGGTTTTGACCTTTCTTTTGCTTTTGTGAGATTCTTTTCTTGGTTTAACTTTAAATAGCAATCCCTAATCTACCCTTGCTTTGTTAGAAAAGTTAGGAATTGTTAGAAATGTTAGGAATGTTAGGACTTTCGTTAATTTTCTAACGAAAATACTAACAACTCAAATTGGAGCACTTACAGTAGCCCCTCGGCGACGGCGCTTTCGAAGGAAGCGGGGTCGTCGATAAGAGTAAGGCTCCATATTTGACAGGATGATCAAGTGATCGAGTGGCTGAACCTAGCGATAGGCTACCTACGTATCCCGAATGGGAATCAAGCCGGCCGTAGTTCGGGTCTTTCGACTATCTTCAGTCGTCGACCCTAGAGTGACTGTTTTAGGACGTCGACCTGGTGAGCGAGTTTTGCAGTCGATTTGCTGAAAGAAACTCTGCTAGGGATAGGACGTGACCATTTTGGTCTGATGGCTGAAGTTATATATCCGCTCTGCTGGGGATAGAATGATCATTTTTGGTCTGATGGCTGAAGTTGTATATCCGCTCTACTGGGGATAGAATGACCATTTTTGGTCTGATGGCTAAAGTTGTATATCCGCTCTGCTGGGGATAAGAGATGACCATTTTTGGTCTGATGGCTAAAGTTGTATATCCGCTCTACTGGGGATAGAATGACCATTTTTGGTCTGATGGCTAAAGTTGTATATCCGCTCTGCTGGGGATAAGAGATGACCATTTTTGGTCTGATGGCTGAAGTTGTGTATCCGCTCTGCTGGGGATAGGATGACCATTTTGGTCTGATGGCTGAACCTAATGATAGGCTACCTACGTATCCCTAAGAGGAATCAAGCCGGTCGTAGTTCGGGTCTTTGACCCTGGAGTGACTGTTTTAGGATGTCAACCTGGCGATGACGGCGTTTTAGGTGCCTCGAACCTTGAAGATGGCATTTTAGGTGCCTCGATCCTTGAAGATGATGGCGTTTTAGGTGCCTCAAACCTTGAAGATGGCGTTTTAGGTGCCTCGATCCTTGAAGATGATGGCGTTTTAGGTGCCTCGAACCTTGATGATGGCGTTTTAGGTGCCTCGAACCTTGATGATGGCGTTTTAGGTGCCTCGAACCTTGATGATGGTTTGGGATTGGCGGTCCTTTGGTGGACTTCATTTGAAGAGAACCGGTCTTACGTCTGCTGCCGAAGGAAAGGGTGACCGTTTTGGTCGGGTGGCTGGACCTAATGATAGGCTACCTACGTATCCCTAGTGGGAATCAAGCCGGTCGTAGTTCGAAAGCTGCTCGGGATTTCGTTGGCTTTCGTTGGGGAAAAATCGGGCTTACGTTTTACGGCCGTGGATGATAATGAGGAAAGAAACGGGATTCCGTTAGCTTCGCTGGGGATTTTGTTAGCCTTTGTCGGAGAAATCGGACTTCCGTTGATGAAATTGATGAAAGAAACGGGATTCCGTTATCTTTCTCGGAGAAATCGGACTTACGTTTTACTGCCGTTGATGAAATTGATGAAAGAAACGGGATTCCGTTATCTTTCTCGGAGAAATCGGACTTACGTTTTACTGCCGTTGATGAAATTGATGAAAGAAACAGGATTCCGCTATCTTTCTCGGAGAAATCGGACTTACGTTTTACTGCCGTTGATGAAATTGATGAAAGAAACGGGATTCCGTTATCTTTCTCGGAGAAATCGGACTTACGTTTTACTGCCGTTGAGTTCTTTTGAAAGGGGGTTAACTTTGGTTAACTTTGTTAAGTTTGGGACTAAACTGCAGAGTCCTGGAATTTTAAAGGGCAAAATGGTCTTTTTGACCCTTCAATTTGGTCCGCGCGGATTGGGTTGAATCCCAGATGGGTTTAAATGAGGGCCGCCGCCCTTCCTTCTTCTTCCTCACATTTTCTTTTCAGTTTACGAGAGAAGAGAGAGAAAACCGAGGAGAAGCCATTTTTGGCCCAAAAAACTTCAAAAATCTTCCATTTTCTTTGATTTTTCAAGCAATGGAACACGGGGGAGTTGCTATCCAAGGTCAAGGACGCGGCCCGGTCGCGGAGAGGCGATTAGAGCTTGTAAGAATGAGGAGGCATTACTCTCTTTCGCAATCGATTGCGGAGGAGCCATATCCCGATGCGTGGCAACATTGGGCCACTGATCCGAGTCTTCGCACGGTATACTTCGAATCTCTTCGTTTCCTTTGTTGATCTTTGTTTGAAATTGATTTTTTGGTGATTTTTTTTTTTAATATTCGAAAATTTGATGTTCTTGGCTTTGAATTTTGACTTTGCATGTTGTAATGAGTATATGGGTAATCCAAATGTGCATTTTGTTTGGAGAAGAGAATGGTCATTTTGCCATTTTGAAATGTGGGATGATGAAAATTTTCCCGAATTCGGGACGGACCTTTTTTTTTTGTATGTAGGATTTTTTTTTTTTGCAATGAGGTGATGTCTCCATGAATGATATGTATGCATGCTATTTTTGTAAAAATAGGATTTTTTTTTTGAAAAGTGGGACGGATTCTTGCTTCCGTTGACTCCCCGTGAATGTGGAAAGTCGTTTATGTGCACTTTTTATGCAAAAATGGGACGGAGTTTTTCCTTCCGTTGACTCGCTATTATTGACATGCTTTCTTCATGTATGAATGAATGAATGGTATTTGCTGAAAACTCTTTTCCTTTGTGCGAGAAAAAATGGGGCTAGGTTCATTGTATGCCGTTATGCTGCCCGATTTTCTTCAAAGCTTTATGTTTATGATGCATGTGTGCGCTTTTAAATGCAAATGCAAATTTTTGACATTTTTGTTTGTTTTTTTTTTGTAGGGCGGAGATCGCTTTGTGGCGCAGCAGCTGAACAAGATGAAGACTCGGGGATCGGTGGAGTCTGTGATTTACTTGTGGGACCGGCTTCCGATTTTGGGCAGAGGAGCGATGATGAGTCCGAGACAGATCGTCATTGAGACCGGATTGTACGAGTTCATCGAGTGCTTGAGGGGGTTGGTTAAGTTCCCTAAGAGTAAGGGTCTGCTTTTCGCTTTTGCACAGCACTGGTGGGACGTGACCCACACATTCCATTTCTTCTCTCGGGGCGAGGCTACGGTTACGCCTTCTAATTATGCTGCGATCACGGGTCTGTCCTTTAAGGGACGCAAAGATTGAGTGGCGGGACGGCTACGCGATCGGGAGCTTCGGGATCTTCTAGGGTTTTCCCCATTCCTAAAAAGGGATGGGGATGGAGTACGCCTGTGGGTCCACGGGAAGATCGTGGAGATCATTGGGAGCTATGAGGGGGATGAGAGGATAGGCGGCGAGCGGTGCTAGGGCCTTTTTATGGTTTGCTTTTTCGAGCACGCTATTTGGACATGCCGAGGGGACGGCGCTTTTGCTTTGGCCGAGGGCCTGGAGGACGTGGAGAGAGCCGGAGAGGTGTCCTGGGGGTGGCCGAGCTAGCGGAGCTTTACTTCGCTCTAGACAGATACAGCCGGAAGGCTGTGAGTTCTTTCACATGCTTTGAGTTTCCTCTGGAGGTACAAGCTTTCTTTTTGCTTTCTCTCTTTTATTTAAGCACGTATTCTTTTTCGCACTTAATTGATTTGATCTTTACCCTTAGCAGGTATGGGCTCTAGAGTTCTTTCACGTCACGATGTGGCGGCAGCCGGCGGAGTACATCGGGGCGTATCCGGCCATGCTTTCCTGGTCCAAGTATGCCCGGGAGAAGATAGGTTCTAGGGGGCGCACGACCCTCAAGTATTCAGATTGCCTGCCTTTGACGAGGGCTGAGACAGATGAGGGGATCATATTTTACCCCTGGGACCGCTTCGACGTGGAGCAGCTGAAGGGTGCCGAGAGATGGACCGTGGAGCGGAGGATCTTGAGGGGGCTTGACCTGCGACGCGTATTATCTGGGGGAGAGAGTGACGCGCCAACATGGCGTGGGTGCACCTCCGATGGCTCCGGTGGAGCCTCCTGCTGACATGATGCATCCGAGTGAAAACTCGGAGACCTGGGATGATTATCGAGGTGGCCAGCACTTCTCGAGGTTCGTGGCGATCGAGGAGTACTCGCAATTTATCTTGTGGAGGCTGAGGATGCCTCAGGTTCTTGAGAGAGAGAGGGATTGGGGGTTATGCGGTACCCTCGATCGGACTTTTCGTACGTCCAGGACGGGGTCAGGCTGAGAGTACAGATTCCTGTCCCCGATCGGGTTCCACGAGCTTTCCGGCCTCGTCCGGATATGAAGGTATGGCTTCTCCTTCTCCCTTTTTCTTTTTTTTTTTGCTTCTGTCTTTTCTTTTCTTTCATCATTTTTCGCCTCAATTATTTCTGACGCCTTTGTTTCCGTGCAGTTCCCGACTGTGGTCGTGGAGAAGCTGACGAAGCAGGTGATCGGGGCCAAGAGGTTCCTCAGGAAGATGGTTACTTGTGGGGCTGCTCAGGGTAGAGCAAGATGGGCACAGCCGGCGCCTGTTGAGAGGGAGACTTCCCCTATCCCTTTCGAGCCTTCTTCCGAGACTCCTCTTTCTCCTCTCATAGATCCCAGCGTGGTGCTGCCTTCGGACCACGTCATTCTCGGGGATTCGCATGGGCAGGGACATGTCTGGCACCACGGTGGGTCTTCTTCGCATGTCCAGGGATCCGACGCATTCTCGTTTGGATACGACTTCTTTGCGGATCTTGGTTTGCCGTATCAGAGCGTGCCGGTTGGTCCAGGCGAGCCTTCCTCTGGCGACGAGGACGATGATTCTGAGCCCGAGATATTCATGACTACTGAGGATGCGGGCCCGAGCCGCAAGAGGGATCGGGGGAAAGCGCCAGCCACCGAGGATCCTGACTGACGATCTTCTGAGACTGATTTCTAAGATTGTACCTACCTCTTTTTTTTTGACAGATACAGTTTTTTTTTTTATGCACACTCTTTTTTTGGAATGTAATAATCTAGGATTTCTATTATTTATTTTTTATCTATTATGAATGCAATGTTGCATGAGCCCGGTTTTTTGGCAAGGGTGTGAGTGTTTGGTATATGAACTGTTTGGGCAGGTTTTGCACAGGTTTCGAGCGGCTGGGATGAAATATTCCTCCGTGGTGCAGCAGTTTTAAACTGCTGCATATTTTTTCTGGGTGACAAATGTGTCCGCGCGGATGGGCTCTGCATCTGACAGGGTTCATTTATTTTGGTGGTTGGATCTGGTTTGGACCATAAATGTCATTGAAACTTCATCTTCTCCAGTTCAAACTCACTGGAATTTTCGGGAGAGAAGAGAAAAACCATGGAAAATCCCAAAAATTCTCCAAAATTGTCCAAAGAAAGGCAAATGTTGTTCTTTGAAAAGTTCAAGGAGTGGTGTAGGGAGATTATGCATGAGAGAAGATCATTCTTTGAAGAAAGATACAAGATAAAGTGCTTGTGGTCTCTCAAAGAATTGGTTCCGGACTATGATCTCTTGAGAGCTTCTTCCTCATTTTGGGATACTAGAAGGCATGTCTTTTGCCTTTCTTACAATGAAGTGGTCCCGACCGTTGAAGAATTCCGGGCTTTGCTTGGTGGCCCGGAGGTGGAAGAGATTGCGGTTCCTCTGCCCGGAGGGGCTTCTTTCGTTGATAGGTTGTGCAACCTTCTTCATCTTTCCCCGGAGGAAGCACGAGGTATGATCCGTAGTCCCGATCATTTTGATATTTCCGGTCTTCCTGATAGATTTAGGGGCTTAGGCTTGATTGATGATGCCTATTGGGATGCTTTTGCCCTCTGCATGTTCGGGACCTTGTTTATGGTCTACTCTTTTGGGATTTGTCATCGGGCTCTGCTGGATGTAGTTGTTCACTGTCGCTGGGCGCAGACGTTGCACCTTTGATCCTGGGGAGACCTTTTATGCTCTTGACAGTTAGCTACGGAGGCGGTACATGCACGAGGCGGCCCGTTTCTCTTGACTCGTGGCCGATGGAGCGCCGGGTTCTTCGAGAAACTTCGGATATGATCAAGCCTTCGACATTTGCCAGAGAGGGGTTATCGTGGATTTTGATGATCGTGGCTCGTGGGAGCGTTGGATGGCTGGTCGCCGGGCGAAGATATCGATGGTCGGTGCCTCATTGGCGGGTGGAGATTCGGAGAGTACTTCAGACGGGTCTCACGTGGTTATGCTTCCGGACTTTCTCGGTCCGGCTTTTACATTCCGGCCTGCGGTTCCGAGACAGGAGGCGGTACATGCACGGGGCGCCCCGTTTCTCTTGACTCGTGGGCCGATGGAGCGCCCGGGGTTCTTCGAGAAACTTCGGATATGATCAAGCCTTGGACATTTGCCGGGAGAGGGGTTACTCATAGATTTTGATGATCGTGGCTCGTGGGAGCGTTGGATGGCCGGTCGCCGACCGAAGATATCGATGGTCGGTGCCTCATCAAGGGTGGAGATTCGGAGAGTACTTCAGACGGGTCTCACGTGGTTATGCTTCCGGGACTTTCTCAGTCCAGCTTTTACATTCCGGCTCTGGTTCTGAGACAGTTTGGCTTGGAGCAGGTTCCTTTGGAGGATTTTGATGATATAGCCACTAGGGTGGTGTCTTCTGCTTCTATGGATGATCCTTCGGTGTTTTCATTTCTTTCCCGAGCATGGAGGTATGACGTCTTTCCTCCTCGGGTTATCCTCAGACGTCCGAGACCTGTGTTTCTGACCACTTGGTACTTGGATTGGTACGAGAGGCATTTGGGGGAGACTCAGATAGCTATTTTGAGACGGCGTGAGGCCATTGCTGGTGCGGAGGACCTGACAGTTTCAGAGAGGAGGAGGGCCGAGGCGAGGGCCAACCCTCAAGACAGGAGCGGAGATGTTGTGACCGACTATGAAGCTTATGTCAAGAGACAGGAGAGGAGGACTCCTATGTTACCAGCTCGGCTACAGGAGATGAGAGATGACGCTAGGGCTACTAAGGCCCTGACAGAGGCTGGTTTGATAGATCCTGTTCCTACACCAGAGCTTGGTAGGAGGAAGACCGATATTTTTTCTGTTCAGAGGAAGAAGACCCGAAGGGGAAAGAAGAGAGGGGATGCCAGTACGAGCGGCTTAGAGTGACCTCGAGGTTTCCGAGTATCCCTTTCTTGTTGTAGCAGACACATTAGTTTGATTATGTATCTTAGTTTCTTTTAGCAGATTGCCAGTTGTAGGAATGAACCGAGCTTAGACTCATCAAAGAGCTTTTAACTGTAATGAATATGTGAATTGCTTTAGGGTTTTTCGAGACGCTTTCATGGTCTGACAAAGTATGTCTTTTATTTGTATTTTAGACCGAACCGTTTCCGGCTGCCTACGTTCCCTTCGGACAAAAGGGCTCAGGTCTTCGTAGTTCGACCTGGTTAATTTGTTTTTTTTTTGTTTTTTTTTGGGTTTTTTTTTGTTTTTTTTGGTGCAACCTTGTTTTTTACCTAAGTCGCCCTTTTCGGGTTTTCAACCTAGTTGGGTATTACTCTTTTGGAACTCTCTTTTTTTGTTTGGTGCAACCCTGTCTTTTACCTAGGCCGCCCTTTTCGGGTTTTCAACCTAGTTGGGTATTACTCTTTTAGCACTCTTTTTTTTTGTTTGGATTTGACTCAGTGTTTTATGCGTAGTATCTGCGCAGCTTGTCACCATTCACCGGGTGTACAAAGGGATTTCCGTCGAGGTCTGCAAGTTGCATGGCCCCTCCGGAGAAGATCTTCTGGACGACATATGGCCCGACCCAGACAGGCTCCCATTTGCCAAGCGGGTTGATGCGGACAGGGGGTTTCTCTTTCAACACGAGATCACCTTCCCTGATCTCCCAATGCTTTACTTTCTTGTCGAAGGCTCTGGCCATTCTCCCTTGGTAGGCTCGGATATGTTCCATGGCCTTCAATCGGCGTTCATCTAGTAGAGCCAATTCATCATGACGACTCTGAAGCCATTCGACCTCGTTGATTTGACTTTCCAATAGCACTCGGAGTGAGGGGATTTCTAGCTCGATTGGGAGTACGGCTTCCATTCCGTAGGTGAGAGCAAACGGTGTCTCCCCTGTTGCAGTTATGACTGATGTCCTGTAGCCCCAGAGTGCCAGGTGTAGCTTCTCGGGCCAATCTCTGCCTCGGACAGCCATTTTCCTGATGATGTTTTCCAGAGTCTTGTTTGCTGCTTCAACGGCTCCGTTGGTTAGGGGCCTATAAGGAGATGACTTGTGACGGGTTATTCTGAATTCTGCCAGCAGCATGTCGCATTCCCCTTCAAAGTGGGATCCATTATCTGAGATGATTTCGGCCGGCAACCCGTATCTGCATATGATGTTCTCTTTGATGAAGAGGGCTACTTTCCTTGAGTTGAGGACCTTGTAGGATATCCTTTTCAGTTCCTTCAAAGAAACTACCAATATGCGTCTCTTTAGGCTCTTCAGCAGTTCCCAGATTCATACTTGTCAAAATCTCTTCGGCAGCTTGGGCTCGATTTTCCTCTTTCCGAACAACATGCTTAAAGATTTTTGTTGCCTTTTTTTTGTTTATTTAATGTGTCTGCTTCTTTATCTAATGAATCATTATTAAATGTTTTTTTTTTAAATTATTAGTTAATTTATAATTAGTTAAAGTGGCAATCAAGGGATACTCAGAAAGGTTCGTCATTTCATTAGGAACGAAAGGAAATACAGCATTGGCTACAACTTCACAGTCTTCAGGCGTAAGGCCATTGGATGACTCGAGAGACTCAAACTAGACAATGAGAGACTCGGAGGGCTTTATAAAGGTTGACACAAGGGGACGGGGACCAATCCAAGCTTAGTGATCATTTCCTCTTTGGTCGCGGACGGGCCTGAGAGAGTTTCCCAATTCTTCAGTGGCATTGCTGTCAGCGGCCTCATGCCTCGGGAATTGCATTGTTTCTGTTCTCCCTTCTCGATTATTGCTACCATCTCTTTGACTGTACTGAGATCAATCAGGTCCGACACCTGAACTTCTTCCCCGAATAACTACTGCATAATCGGACCATCCCAATCATCTGAAAAGACTTCCGCGGCTTTGGCTTTCGGCATTGTCAGCTCGAACTCAGGCTTTGGGCCTTCTTGGACAGTTGGGATCACAGTGGTAAGCTTCTTGAACTGTTCTACTAGGCTTGGCACTCCTTTGAAGGTAATCTCACTTTCCATGGTGGTGGTAACCCCAGGCATCTTAGGCAGATCCGCAAACATCCTACGGACTGGGTTGGCTTTGTTTCCCCTGGACTTTCTGAGATCATCTTGTAGCTTCAGCCACCCTTCTGTAGGAGTGGGCTCTTTGACTGTGACATTACCCGGTTGTGTGGGACCCTTTACAAAGTAGTCAGCCAAATTAGGACTGAAAGGGAGGGATTTAGGACCGTTGATGGGGGCCCTTCCTGTGGCAGCTTCTTTCCTTTGTAGAGCAAATTCTTTTTCTTTCGCGGTGTCCACCGAGGTGGCCTCATATCCCAGGCCGTGGCGAGTTTTCTATCCTTTCACCTCGATGAGTTTGTGAGTTCCTTGTTGGTGCTTCCCTAGACCGAGGCCAGGTAGATAGCTCATCTTCCTCATCATTTTCAGGACCGGAGGGATTTTATCCCGAGTGATTGTCAGATCTATGTTGCAAACTTGGGCCTTATGAGGCTCGACCGTGAAGCCTGTCAGCATGAGGCCGTCATCATCGTGTTTGATCTCCAGAATAGGTATTCCACCTGTATCTGTGCCCTCTAAAGTGACTAGGTCCCCGTAAATGGTTGTTAGATCTCCGTCTGAGAGAAACTTCACACACTGATGGAGACTCGAAGCAACCCCTTTAACTTGATGCAGCTAAGGCCTTCCCAACAGGGCATTAAAGGTGATCGGGATATCGATAACTTGGAATTCCACGGGTATCAGTTTTTTGCCAAACCAGAGATCCAAAGTAGCAACTCCCAGTACTGCACGAGATGTTGAGTCGTAAGCTTTGACTGTGAGGGAGGAAGGCTTCAAGTCTGTGGACTTGATGTTGAGCAAACTCATGATCTTTGCCGGAAGGATATTCATTCCGGACCCATTGTCGACCAGGACCCGAGGGAGGCGTCGTTCATCCAATTGGATTGTGATGAAGAGAGGCTCGTTATGATCGGCCCCGAATTGAGGGAGATCAAGGTCCGTGAAAGTGATTATGTTCCCGTAGTGGATGTTTCCAATCAGCTGTTCTACGTCATCGAGAGTAGCGTCAATAGGGACCAAGGTGAGGGCCAGGCTTTCTTCCAGTTTTAGCTTATGGGGATAAGACGAGGTGAGTAGAGACCATAGAGAGATGTTGGCCTGGGTTTGTTTCAGCTGGGTGAGCACTGGATCCTCCTTCTCGAGGTCAGGAGTTTCGGCTGTCTTGGCATAGGGGAGACGGTCTTCTTTCGGTGCCTGGTCTGCTACCTTCTTATCTGTCTTGGGGTTCCCCTGGTAGATCTGCCCGGATCGGGTCAACAGGTTGACTTCCTCATCAGTAGCTTCTTGACTAGATTTCTTCAATGCTGCCAAGGTCAACGGGTGAGCCTTATCATACAACAGGAATTGCTGTTTTCAGGGCTTGGCGGTTTTTCCATTTCATCCCCGGTATAGTGCAGCCACTCTGATTCCTTTCTGTAATACTCAGAGTTGGAGATGATTATAGCACTCTGTGTGGGAGGCGCATCCGGTATCATGCCGGTTTCCAGGACTTCTCTGAGAGCTGAAATACATTCGGGGAAGGTGACCTCTTCTTGGTTAACCCTGACAAGAATTGTTACTTTGCTTTGGGGCGGATTTGATCTGACCATGGTGATTTTCTCATTGGGGAGGATGGGAGTTAGTTTCCCTCTCTCTAACAGATCTTCAACTATCATCCTGGATCGGGTGCCTGAAAATCCTTTCCCCAAAGCATGGTAGGCAGTGTTGAACTCTAAGACATCCACGTGCTCAGCCCCAGGAAACTTCATGGCTTTCATATCCTCGGTTTCGTAGTAGTTGTCTTCCGAAGTTTCTTCGTCCTCTGGAGTGTCCGGGCATTGGCCAAAAATACATCTTACGAGTGACACTTCGTGGGGGCCTGTCCCCATCGGTATTTGACCCGCATTTTCTGGCGGTCCTTCATCGTCGCTTGCTGACAACCAACCATTGTGTCTGGCTCCCGTGATATCATTTCCGGCATGATCGTTCCAGATTGATTCCGGATCTGGGGCCTCGGTTGACTCTTCGCTCTCGTCATCATCATCGTCATCGCTATCATCGGAATCATCTTCCCATACTACTGGAATTTTGGCTGAGAGGGAACGCCGATCAAACCCGTTAGGGGAATATGGGTGCGTGCAACCGCAGAAATTGTCATATGCCCCCATTGCCGAAAGCGGCAATTGCGACTCAGCTTCTCCTCCCAGAAATTGCGGGGGAAGAGTGAGAGGGGGTGGCACGTATTTAACTCCAGGCAGGATGTAGAAGGAATCCTCCTCCTCTGATTCTTCACTGTTCTCGGGATCATATTCAGCCTCTCCCAAAACCAACTTGCAGAAGTGTACTAGCTCCAGATGCTCTTCGGCCTCTTTGCTGATAAGCCCCAGTACAGGCGCCCGCCTGAAGCTTTCTTGCTCGATCCTTCTCGATTGTTCTAACCACCTTGTGTAAATGGTTTTCTCATGTTTTGACCGGAACAACCCTAGTTCTTTAGTATCAGCTTTCCCTTCATCCGAGAAATAGCGAGCCTCATATTCTTGCAAGAAATCTCTGACATGAGACTAAGGTGGGTTGACTTGTTCATCATCCTCAAGGTTGAGGGGGAATCCGAATTCAGGATCCTCGACAAGGTTGGCCATGGGTATTTGGGGACCATCATCAGCATCTTCCTGGGCATGCGAAGGTTCTCCGCATTCAATCATATTCACCTGATTATGGTTCTTCGGAAGAGGATTTTTGACTGTATTAGGCCCCTCGAGGCCTTCCAACTTTCCTTGCTCTATCAAGCCTTGGATCGCCTTTTTTAGAGTGAAGCAGTTGTCAGTCAGATGTCCGTGGGCTTGATGAAAAGAACAATACTTTGAAGTATCCACGGGAGCGTTCGGATTCCTGGGTTGGAAATTCTCCAAAGGCCGCAGCAAGCCTTCTTTCACCAGTCCCCTAAAGATGTCGTTCAGAGGCATTCCAAAGTTTTCGAGGTTCATGACCCGTGGCCTGGGCTCGGCTGGTTTTCTGGGACCAAAAGGAGTTGTGTTATTACATTCCTGTCCTGCGTAGTTGATCATCTCTTTACCTTTAGCAGGAGCCGGAACCGTGTTGGAGGGAGGAGCTCAGATCTGCAGCGGGTGCAAAGAAATTTCGGTTGGTTGTAAGCCTTTTCAAACTTAGCTGCGGAGTTAACCATGGCCCGTAAGTCTGAGTAGGGGAAGTGACTGAGGGAGGCTCTCAGATGTGGTTTCAGGCATGACTGAAAGATGTCCAGTTGTTCCTCTTCAGAAGGAGGGATGGCCATCTCACTGAGTTTCAGATTCCACAACTTGTAGAAATCCACAACTTGTAGGTCAACTCTATTTGTTTCCCACTCCAGATTAGCTTTATACTTTTCTGTGAAGGCACTAGTGATTTGGTCCCATGTAGCCCTGGCCTCGGGTTTTAAGCGGAAGAACCATTTTAGAGCACTGGACTTCAAAGAGAGACTGAAATAGTCGGCCAACTGCTGATTGGTGCACCCTTTGGCCTTCATTGCCAAGGTATACGTATCCAGATGAGTTTTCGGGCATGCAGCCCCATCAAAGAGGTCCAGATTGGGCATCACGAATTTGTGAGGCAGGGGAACAATGGAGTCCGGATCCGTAGGCCGGAAGGCAGACTTCTTAGCGGTCAATTCAGCAATCTGCGCTTTCATTTCCTTGTGCTGTTCCATGAACCAGGCCAGATGAGGATCTTGTGGCGGAGCCATGGCGTTCAATCCAGTGACCGAGCTAGAATAAGGAGCTACCACTGGCGGCAGACTGGTGGAGGGAACGGCCAATCCGGGGACGTAGGTGAAAACCTGTCCTTGGCCCGAATTGCCCGGGGGAGCATGAGTAGGAGCTTGGGCGAAGGGATAGAACCTTGCGGCTTGCTGTTGATTTTCAACTGGCAAAGTGGGTGGAGGCAGTCCTGATGTAGCCGGGTAGCTTGGATTTCGGAGTGAGACCCATAAGTAGGCTTAGGTGCGGGTGCTGTCCCCGATTGTTGAATTGCATGGCATGCGTGGCGATGGTGTATAACCAGGGGGGTACTGCGATCCTGGTGATTCTGATGAAACCAGGATGGAGGTTTGGTAACCCATCGAACCCTGAGTGAGAAATGGATTTGTGAAAGCTGTGTGAGGAGCAACTGAGTTAGCATCATTCTGAGGAGGGGCTCCTGATTGTGGCCCCGAACTGCATCGTGGCGGCATTCCAAAGCTGTTCTTTGTGAAGGTCCGGACTGATCGGTTCCAAACTGAGGCGGGATCCCAATTTGCTGTGGCATTCCGAGGTATCCCCAACCATGAGAAGACATTCCGTACTGGCTTTGTCCCCACTGAGGAACTGCGAACTGGCTCGTGCCGTCAGGTTGCATGGACCCAGTGGTCGGTAGTTAGGAGGCTGGCTGACCCATAGACCGAGAAACATGGGCTCTGGTGGTGGTACCGTATGAAGTTGGTGGTGGCATCCTGGAGTAGTCGGGGCGACCAAGATTAGGATTGGGGTCTTCCTCTTCTTCCACGGTGAAGGTGCCATCAGGATTGAGGCTGGCGGCCAAACCATGGCTCTTAATAGCCTCCATAAGGCTATTCAGCTGTGCTTCCTGTCGCAATCTCATCTGTTCGGCTAACTGATTCCATTGCTGTTTTGTTTGAGGAGTCCCAGGAGGCGGAGTGGTGTTGTCCCCATCGTTACCGGCTGGTGCAGACATTCTGAAACCCGGAGTCGGAACAAAGGGTGAAGCTGACGATGCGCTTGACTCTTCCCAACTGATCAAACGGTGACCCGGTGCCCAAAACCAAGCTTTGTGAGGAGCTGCGGGGGAAAAGGCATGAGGGTTCAGATGTCTGGGAATGAAGGAGGGTAGGTGTTTGGGCTTTGGGCTCATGCAACATGCAATTATTTGTTCTAGTTTACTTTAAAACGTATTTTATTAACCTAATCGGTTGGAAAAGATTGCTCTTCTTTTTCGCAAACTACTCTGGATCCTGGATCAGTGGGCCCCGTCACTACGTCTATAAGCCCCTCGTATTCCACCTGTATTTCGACTTCCCAAGGCGGACAGCCCCGGGCGAGGGTCCTATAGGGCAAGCGGGTCCCACCGACCGAAAGAAAAACGATCCTAAAAGTCTACCGGGTAATCGAGTTTTAACGAGCATTCGATGTAAATTACGGACAAAGCTGACGTCAAAGTCAAGATCATGTCCGAGGGCTCGACAAAAAGTCGACATGATTCGGACTGATAAATGTCCACAATTGATCTTGACTCGTGGTCATTTAGGCCGTAATTAGGCATGGAATGATCGTTAATTCTTGATGACTCAGTGTCATGCTGGGAGTCAGTGTATAATTTGTGCCAGTCAGAGTCAAAGTCAAGGCGCCAGTCAATATCTGGTCAAAGCCCGTGACGGAAAACCGGCAGGACTTCGACTGATTAGGGTCCCGAAAGGTATTGACTTGGTATGCCGACTAAGGCTTGAAAGGAAAGGTCTATACACAGACAGGGCATGTGAAATTACCCGGATTTCGCGCGCGGCGAAAGCGGTTGTCTTTCGCGCGCGGCGAAAGCGGTTGTCTTTCGCGGAGGGTTGGTGTCTGAGACCTCGCTTCATGGGAAGGAACAAAATGAGGAGTCGCCACGCGGTTTTTGTATTTTGAGCCCAAACGTTGAGAAACGGCTTATTGAAAATGGTGTCGTTTTTATTGGTAGCAAAAACTTAGGAAAAGGCTTTGAAAACAGGGGATCATTTTTATTGGCAGCAAAAACGAGTAAAAAGCTTTTAGTACCAGAGATTGTTAGGTTCGGAGGTCAGGTTACGTTTCGGGTAGAGTATTACGAGATCGCCCGAAACGCCTCGCATGACGAGTCTTTCTACCTTTCTCGAAATCGCGTGTTTGTGTGTGTGTGTGTTTTGAAATGGGGGCTTGAATGACAAGCTTAATCTTGGTTTGAATGACAAACGTTGATTATGTGACTTTTGAAAAGACGAGCGTTTGAATGACAAACGTCGGTTTGAGTTTGAAATGAGCGTTTGCATGTCAAACGTCGACTTTGAGTTTGAAATGAGCGTTTGCGTGCCAAACGTCGACTTTGAGTTTGAAATGAGCGTTTGCGTGGCAAACGTCGACTTTGAGCCATACAAGTCATTGTTAACGATTTTTACGGGAAAAATGCGTATTAAATGATTTTAAGTGTCAAATGGCGGCTTTGAATTTGAAGATGAGCATTCGGAGGCCGAACGTCATTTCGCGCATTTTGAAAGAGAGTTCGACGGACGAACTCCGGTTTTGAACCGGGCATTACATTGTTAACGATTTTTACGGGAAAAATACGTATTAAATGACATGCGATCAACGAATCGGGTTGCGACTCGGACTTTGAAAAGTAAATACTATCACAATCCAAACGGATCGGATTTGTAAATGACAGTATTTAAAGCGGTGTCAACGAAATCAAACGATCCGGATTTGTAAATGACGATCAACGAGGCCAAACGGCTCGGAATTGTAAATGACGATCAACGAGGCCAAACGGCTCGGAATTGTAAATGACGATCAACGAGGCCAAACGGCTCGGAATTGTAAATGACATGAAAGTAAATGGAACGGGGTCGGAACACCGTTTTAACCCGTGATTACTTCTCTTACGGAAAGAGAAGAGGATCGAGGGGCTAAAACGTATCGGACCCCGTTAGACGGAGGCGTCTACATTTTGATAACGACGTTCGAAACAGTTATAGCGACTGGCGCGTAAACCGAGACTCGAACGGAAGATTCGTGAGAGAGTAGGAGTTATACCTATGGCTAGGGTCGACTCCTTTGACTCGGAAGGTGTGTACGGGACACGGAAAGTGATTCGAAAGGTTGTTTCGAAGTTGTAGGGTGCGTATTTGATCGAAATACGAAGGTTTCACGCGAATCGAGACAAAACGGGAGCTCGGGAGGGGTGAAAACCAGTTTGGACCGTGGGGGGTGGTGATTTTTGTGTGAAAAATCCTCTCTTTGCCTTTGACAAAGAACTTCTATTTATAGGGTGAAAATTGCGGTAGGAGTCCGGCCGGACTTGGACCGAATTTCGTGGGGTTTTGGGGATTTTGGAAATCTGGGACTTGCCGGGCAATTTCAGAAAAGTGCACGTGAGTCCTACGACATGGCTTGCAAACCAGAGGCATTTTGGTCTTTTCCACTTTCAAATTGATTGAAGGGTGACTAGAGGGAGGTGGCATGGCTGCCACGTGCCCTCCGAGTCACCACCGAGGTGGAAGGTTGTTCCTCGGTCCCGGTTTTGTCCGTTTTTTAAAATAACACCGGAAATGTCCGAAACGCCCGAAAAGTGCCGGAAAATGCTTTGTGGAAAGCTATACTTTTACGTGAGATGTCACGTGCTAAGTACACGGTTCGACGTCGGGATGCACGGGCAGCCCCGGACGTCTGTCGGGCACAAAGAACGGGGAGTTTAACGAGTTCCGATTAACCCGAGCGGGCCGCTCAACGGATTTCGGTTAACTTTCCGACGGATTTGGACGATCCGATTTGGGTACTTACAAGCTAGCCCTCGCCGACGTCACTTCCGAAGGAGGCGGGGTCGTTGAAAAAGATAGGATCCAAATCGCGATGCCTTACTAAGGAGACCCGGGCGGTCACCGTCGGACCCTTAGCAAAAAGGATTCCTACGTATCCCGAGCGGGAATCAAGCCGATCGTAGTTCGAAAAGGGGCAAGGGCCGCGCATGGGGACCTCGACCCGAGCGAGACTGATGGGGAGGCGTCTAAACCCGGATGAGACCATTCGCGAGGTACACGAATGGAGACCGTTAGAGGCGTCTCGAACCCGAGAGGAGACCATTCGCGAGGTATCTAACCCGAATGGAGACTATTGGAAGGCGTCCGAACCCGAGAGGAGACCATTCGCGAGGTATCTAACCCGAATGGAGACTATCGGGAGGCGTCTCGAACCCGAGAGGAGACCATTCGCGAGGTATCGGAACCCGAATGGAGACTATTGGGAGGCGTCTCGAACCCGAGAGGAGACCATTCGCGAGGTATCGGAACCCGAATGGAGACTATCGGGAGGCGTTCAACCTCGAGAGGAGACCATTCGCGAGGTATCGGAACCTCGAATGGAGACTATTGGGAGGCGTCCGAACCTCGAGACTTCGAAACCTCGAGGGCGTGTGGCGCCTCAAACCGGAGTTGCGATGTTGACGAGGGCTTTCGTGCCTCGGGGTGCCGGGCTTATTGCCGCAAGCGCTTATCCCGCCGGCTGAATGAGCGACCAGGGCTTACTCGATGGCCGAAGAGGGATTGTTGCAAGGCGTTCGTGCCTTGGGGTTCGGGCTTATTCGCCGTTGCCGCCGAGATGACCGTTTGCAAGGCGTTCGTGCCTCGGGGTTCGGGCCATTGGCTGCTCTGAGAGATGACCGTTTGCAAGGCGTTCGTGCCTCGGGGTTCGGGCTTATTGCCGTTGCCGGAGAGATGACCGTTTGCAAGGCGTTCGTGCCTTGGGGTTCGGCTTATTGTCAGAGAGATGTTTGCAAGGCGTTCGTGCCTTGGGGTTCGGGCTTATTGCTGTTGCCGGAGAGATGATTACGAAGGTCTTGATAAGAGGGTGGAGGTCGGACCGCGAAGGTCGGAATTGAATGTTTGAGATCGGACCGTGAAAGGTCGCGATTGAGGATTGAGATCGGACCGTGAAAGGTCACGATTGAGGATTGAGATCGGACCGTGAAAGGTCATGATTGAGAGTTTAATGGTGAGGACCATTATTAAATTTTAACGTCGGGAGACGGAATCGTAACTGAAATGTCCGGAGATATGGTTGAACGTTTGAATGTCAAACGTCAACTGGACTGAATTTCTCGGGGGATGGGGTGTTAGAAATGTCTAACTGGGGGAAATTTTACACTTTTGGGGGCCAAAAGTGGTAAAATTGGAATTGCGAGAAGTCGAGGGGCCAAATTGGCAAGGAATCTTTTTCGCCAAGCAGCAAGAGTCCTACGGACTCAACCCGGATTTGACCAGTTCTTTTCTGGGCGCCAAGCGCCGACGCAAAATTGGCCATTTTCTTCCATTATTTCCGACGAGGGAGAGAGAAAAGCGAGAAGAAAAATCACCCCATTTTGTGATTTTTGCTCAAATTTTCAAGGGAAAATCAACATGGAGGCCAATTTGGGACCAATGGCTCACCATGGGAGAACCGATAACGAAAGAACGAGGTTGGTGCGGACCATTCGAACCACCGTTCTTCCTTTGAATCCGGCGGAGTTCTATCCGGATCGAAAAACTCACAAATCCAAAGGAGGGATCGAAAGACAGGTAAACTTCCTTTAAATTCCATTAATTTTAAGAATGTGCATTCTTTAAATGTTAGGAATTTGACTAGAAATGAGTTAGGGATTTTGGTGCCCGGATTGGGGCTTTTGACTTTGCTATGCGCCTTTGTCGAAATTGACTAGAGTGTAGTTCAATTGACACTATGGGTAGATAACATAAAAATTTTGGTTGCAAAATTCCATGCCTAGATGTGTTTTTCGAAATTAAAGTAAGTTTAATTCGGGACGGAGTAAATTTTCGAAATGTTCGAAATGTTTTGAAAGTTCCGACTTCGACGGATTTTTCGAGATGTTTGGAAAGTTCCGAATTCGACGGAGTTTTCGAAGTGTTTTGAAATTTCCGGATTCGACAGAGTTTTCAAAATGTTTTGAAAGTTCCGAATTCGACGGAGTTTTCGAAGTGTTTTGAAAGTTCCGAATTCGACGGAGTTTTCGAAATGCTTTGAAAGTTCCGAATTTGACGGAATTTTCGAAATGTTTTGAAAGTTCCGGATTCGACGGAGTTTTCGAAGTGCTCTGAAAGTTTTGAATTCGACGGAGTTTTCGAAGTGTTTTGAAAGTTCCGGATTCGACGGAGTTTTTGAAGTGTTTCGAAAGTTCCGGATTCGACGGAGTTTTCAAAATGTTTTGAAATTTCCGGATTAGACGGAGTTTTCGAAATATTTTTGAAACTTTGGAATTTTGGACCGTTAATACTCCAACCGGGATGGAAATATTTTAGGAAAATGGGAACTATATCTGTGTTGCATCATTTAGATATGCGTTCGTGCACTCTGTTGATGTCGCTTCTATATTAACGTATTCTTGCCGTGTTCACCTGCAGGGGCGAGGGACAGTTGACGTTCACAACTTGAAGAGCCGGGGAGCCTTCGAGGCAGTTCGAGCGCTGTCGGAGATATTCCTGACGAGGCTCGGATGGAGAGAGGAGTCCATGTGCCAGCATGTGGTTGACTCCGGTTTGGCTGGATTCATCAGCGCGGTAGCCGCGGTGGCTGTGATGCAGAAGGCGAGGGCCTTGTACGTAGCTCTGAGCGAGTACTGGTGGGACACGACCCACACTTTTCATTTCAGGTGGGGGGAGGCGACTGTGACTCCCTGTGACTTTGCAGCTCTCACTGGGTTGCCATTCTGGGGCAACACGCTGGTGTGGGTGGACGGCTATACCCCGGGGCAGTTGTCAGATCTGCTGGGTTTTGACATTACCGATGCCAGGGGCTTAGGTATTCGGTACAGGCCGATGGAGAATCATCTGAGGAGGGGTATTATTGCTTATGGGGAGGGGTCCCCGAGGATGACCGCGGAGCGTCTGGCTCGAGGGTTCATATGGTTTGCCTTGTCAGCGACCCTGTTTCCTACTTCTGACACATCCTGTCATTTCCCGCTGCTTGGCTCGTTGACGGATCTGGACGCCGTGAGGGGGTTCGCATGGGGGGAGGCTGGACTGGCCGAGCTCTACCATGCCTTGGACAGGTTCTCGCGGGGAGAGGAGAACACCTTATGCTGCTTTTCATTTGCTTTGGATGTAAGTTCCCGTCTTTTTCTCTTCCTTGTCTCATTTTTGTACTCGTATGTATCTGCTCTGTAGCTGACATAACTTTCCATGTGCTTGACAGGTGTGGGCCTTGGAGGTGTTCCGCCCGCAGAGATGGGAGATCAAGGAGGCGTATCAGTCCTTGTTTCCTGCCATGTTGATTTGGCAGAAGGAGGCGAAGAAGCCGGTGTCGTCGAGGGAGGGTACTCGGCTGACGTACGAGGAGGTATCTCTGGCCCTGAGCCGAGAGTTTTCTGAGCGGATCCAGCTGACTTGGTGGAACCGGATTCATGTCGGTGTGGTCCAGGTTGCTAGAGAGGTCACACGTCGGAGGAAGCTGCTGGTGGGACTTCACTGTGACGCGATGTATCTGGGGGAGAGGGTGACCCGTCAGCATGGTCCGGGGTCCCTTCCTATGGTGCCGGTGGACCCGCCTCCACACATGCAGCATCCTTTGTCGATACCGATGGAGGAGCTGGAGCGGTATAGACAGGGCGTGTTCTATACCGAGTTTATCATAGAGGGTGCCGACTATGACATCTTCTTGAGGACGAGGCCGAGGAGCCCGCAGTGCAAAGACAGGGAGGGCGAGGGCCCTAGATATCCCCGAGACTACCCGCTTCCACGCGCTAGGCTGGCGTATGAGGGGTTGGACGATTCCCGTAGGCGGTTGGTGATCCCTATTCCGGACGAGACGATGCCTCGGTACAGATTGGACCCCAACACTTCGGTGAGTGCTTTTGATTTTCTGCATTTGATAGTAGCATTCTGCAAATGTTGCATCTGTACTTTCTGTTTGTCTCTTGACGACTTTCCCGGTTTGGTGTGTCCGGCCGCACGTACAATCGTGCCGTGAGACACTTGGACGGGTGGGCCAACTACGCTAGGAGGCTCGTGGAGTTCCTACGGTGCAATTCCCGAGGAGCGCGGCCGTTCATGAGCCGAGGCCGTCTAGGCCGAGAGGTTCGTCTCGCCTCCACGGCCGGTGGAGCGGACTTCACGCAGGATTTGGCCGCCCTGGCGAGACGGCGGGGTTCTGAGCTCGTCACTCTTCGTACTCTGGGCACGAACAGGAGAGTCCTCGAGTTCGCAGCGCAGAGGAGGCCTTTCTCGTATTCCCGCCCGGGAGGAATTTGGAGATTACTTGTTCTCGACGGATCCGCCGTCGCGGGCAAGGCATCGAGTGCTCTGATGACGAGCATGACTCGAGTAGTCCTCTATTGTTGCTTTTTTTAGACAAAATGTGGGTATTGTCCAAAATAATTTGACTTGTATTTGAAAAGGCGCCCCTGAGGCGGAACCTGTATTTTGTACATTTATTTAGTGATTACCTTCTTTTTATTTTGGCAAATAAGCAAGTAGGTTGATCAAAAATAAATAAAATGAAATATGCACAAAAATTTGAACTGGTCAAAATTTATGCCTATATGCACTGTTTTTTAATTAATTGCACTGTTGCACGAGCCCGAGGCGGAAGTGGTGTTGGCAGTGGTTGATTGAAACCATGGGAGCACGCAGTTTCAAGGAGGCTTGAACAGGGCTTGGTTTGGAAATGTTTCCAATTTGAAAGCAATGGTCAGCAGAGTTGACCCAAATAACTTGAGAAAGAGTCCGACCGAACTAAGATTCAATTTTCAGAATCTTTTAAATTGCAGTTCAGCTTTGCAATTTGTAAAAAACTGCACGTTTGCTTCGATCCATCAACTGATTTTCTCTCAAATTCCTGAAGGTTTTCTCTGCTTTTTTCATGGCTCCATTTCCTAAGCTATCGTCTCAGATGCAAGAGCGATACTGACAATTTCCAATTGTGGGTACGGAAACACACGCGGCAAAACAAGGGTTTTTTCGAGGGTTGTTACGGGATGAAATTTGTTTGGGCTTTGAAGGAGCTCATGCCAGATTGGGATCTTTTGAGAGCTGCGGCTCATTTCTGGGATGTACGGAGGCATGTGTACAACTTTTCGTACAATGAAATCACTCCCACGTTCGAAGATTTCCGGGCCATTTTAGGAGGACCTGAGACGGAACAGCTAGTTCTTCCCTATGCGGGTGGCATGGCCACTGTTGAGAAGTTAGTGTCTCTGCTTGGTATCTCGGCTGAAGAAGCATACGGGATGCTAATAAGGAACACGTACTATGTCGACATCTCTGGCCGCCCGATAAATTTGCCGGTGTCGAGGGAGCATTTTCGCGTGGGACGCGTTTGCTCGTGCGCGATTGCTACTTTGTTCACATTCACGTCCCTAGGTGTGTGCCATCACAACAGATCGACCTCGTGAGGCAAAGGCCGAACTGGGAGACATCGTACCTTTGGTCCTGGGCGAGACGTTCCTGGGCATAGGTCGGATGGCGACCCGCAACCGATACATGTGGGGAGGGAGTCCCGCTATGCTTACCATGTGGTTGAGGGAGAGGTTGCAGATGATGCCCGAGGTGCCAGTGTCTTGTGATGCTTGGTCCTTTTCTCGACGTCCTCTGGTGATAGGGGGTGATCAGCCGAACCGGAGCTCGGATGGCCGTACTCCGCACGCATCACTTGCGATGGTGGGTTCCTCACCGGAAGCTACATATTTGTCGGACCGCTCAGAGGGTCTTTTGCTGTCGAGTACCGGGGTTGTCCTGCATATCTTTCTACATTCCATCATTGGTGCCGCGACAAGACGGGCCGGAGCAGTGCCACCGACGGGTTTGGTTCATGCCGCTACCTTCGAGGTGGGATCTCGCCGATGGAAGATCCTTCGACGCTATTGCTTCTCACACGGCCGTGGCAATACACGTCCTTTCCTCGCTGTGGTTCTCTTTCACCGAGAGGGGGCACTGTTCTCGTCTACGCAAGATCTCGAACCGGTACGAAGAGTGTATGGGAGACACAGATGGCCATCTTGTGGAGACGGAGTGAGCTGGGTCTTGACACCTTGACGACTCGATTTTGAGGAGGGCCGAAGCGGGAGCTAACCTCAAAATCGTACCTGGGATGACATGGCCGACTATGAGGCCGGCTGATCGGGCGGCCGACCAAAGCACGGCCATGATGACTCGAAGAGAGGCGGCTCAAGATAGAGCTAGGGAAAGGGCCGTATCAATACCGCCGGTTTAACGGAGGCATCGGAAGGGTCCCCGAGCCAGTAGAAGGACTACGGGAATATTCCCCGTGAAGGTGAAGAATACTCGCCGCGGAAAAGGGAAGGGGAAGAAGGATGAAGGACCAAGTACGGAGACTAGGTTGACCTTGCCGTCCGCAGTATCCACCCACTGCCATTGCGCACACATTAACTGATTAATGTATTATTGTTGTTTTGCTACCGTGTAGCGAGTCAAGAGTTGACCGTGCTTGAACTCATCAAAGATTGTTTTAACCGTAATGAATTTGTAGGTTAATTGAAAAGAGTTTTTCGAAACACAAGCAATTGATGCTTATTTGTTTTTTTTGTTTTTTTAGACCGAACCAATGATGGCTGCCTACGTTCCCCTTTTACAATTGGACTAAGGGGCTCAGGTCACCGTAGTTCGACACTTCAGGTGAATTTGAGAAAAACAAAGACAAAAGAAGTGCGACCTATTTTTTACCCGGATCATTGTTGGGAATGTATCCAAATGGGTATTACTCTTTTAGCACTTTAATTTTACTGAGGGTTGGTGTATGGGGAAGGAGAGTTGACTCGTGCTTTTCCTCAAACGAAGTATCTGCAGAGCTTGCTTCCGTTCACGGGGTTAACGAAAGGGTTCCTGTCTAAATCTGCTAACTTCATGGCTCCTCTGAAAAAGATTCTTTGTACCACGAACGGTCCTATCCAGGTAGGCTTCCACTTTCTGAGGGGATTGGTCTGCGTAGGAGGCTTTTCCTTTAGCACCAAGTCGCCTTCTCTGATGTCTCGGATCTTGACTTTCTTATCAAATGCTCGGGCCATTCTCGCTGTAGGCTCGAGTGTGTTCCATGGCTTTCAATCTGCGCTCGTCGAGTAGAGCAAGTTCGTCGTGACGGCTCTGTAGCCATTCGACTTCATTGATCCCGTTTTCCAAGAGGACTCGGAGGGATGGAATTTCCAATTCCACGGCAACATTGCTTCCATTCCGTAGGTAAGTGCGAACGGAGTCTCCCCGTGGCGGTTCTCGACCGATGTTCTCAGATCCCCGCAGGGCTAGATGTAGCTTTTCGGCCGCTCCCGACCTCTCGGTGGTCATCTTTCTCGATTATCATTGCAAGAGTCTTGTTTGCTACCTCTACCGCACCATTGGTTTGTGGTCCGTAGGGAGAAGACTTGTGACGTGTGACTCGAATTCGGCCGCAGTTGGTCACAATCTCCTTCGAAGTGGGTCCCATTGTCGGATATGATCTCGTTGGGCACTCCGTATCGGCACATGATGTTCTCTTTGATGAACTCGGCCACCTTCTTAGAATTCAAGCACCTTGTACGATCTCGGCTTCTACCCATTTGGTGAAGTAGTCGATCGCGACTAGTATGAACTCGTGACCATTGCTCCTCGACGGAGTGATTTTGCCGATGACGTCGATTCCCCATGTGGCGAAAGGCCATGGCGTAGTCATGCAATAGAGTTCGTGAGGAGGGATGTGATTGAGGTTGGAGAACCGTTGACATTTGTCGCAGCCTTCTGACGAACCGGATGCGCCTGCTTCATTGATATCCAATAGTATCCCATACGGAGGATGATCTCGTGTCAATGCTCGGCGTTCATGTGCGGACCGCAGTTCCGTTGTGAACTTCGTTCATTAGCTCGCCGGCTTTTTCTTTATTTACACACCGAAGGAGTGGCCTCGTGGCGCTTCTTGTACAACATACCCCCGTAATGACGAAATGGGATGCCGTGCATTTTAATGCCATCATGTTTTTGGCTTTGATCCCTTCTTTGTATTTTCCATCTTCAATTGTGAAGGAAGCTTCTCCATTTTGGAGGTACTGGTAGATTTGATTATACCAGGGTTTGTCGATCGTTTCATTTTTTATTTCGATCTCACAGCAATAAGCGGGTGTTTCCCGTCCGCCTATTCTCGAGGGGTTTTACCGATTTCCCATCGGGAATTTCGACAAGAGAGGCGAGGGTTGCTGTGGCATCTCGCGGCGGTTCCCGTCTCTTGGCAAATAATGAAAAGAGATGTCCTTGAACCGAGCAATGAGCTCCTCCATGTACGTGTGGTACTTCCGGGAGGCCGAATCTATCGTCTTCCATTTGTTGGACACTTGATTGATGATCAATGCCGAGTCTCCGTATACTTCCAGCTTCGAGATGTTGCGCCGAGAGCGGCTTCTGCACCGGCCGCACAAGCTTCATATTCTCGCCGCATTGTTGGTTGTTTCAAAATTCACTTTGACGGCTATGGGAGTGTGCTCGCCCTGGGATCGACAAGGAGCATTCCGATACCATTTCCTTCTTGTTGGCTGCCCCATCGAAGAAGAGTTGCCACGGTTTGCGCCGTCGAGTGAGAAGATTCCGTCGTCCGAAACCGCGGATCGTGACCCTGGTTCACCGCTTGGGAAGTCTCGCCACCCGATCCGCCATTACTCGCCCTTTGTTGATTTTCTCGACCATGTACTTGATGTCGAACTCACCAGAAGAATGACCACTTGGCTAGTCGCATTGACAGGATGGCTTGTCAAAGAGATATCTGACGGGGTCCATTTTGGAGACCAGAGCACCGAATGTGACCGCATGTAGTGTTTCAGCTTCCCGACTACCCATACCAAGGCGGTACAAGTTTTCTCTAATGCCGAGTAGCCGAGTTCACTTCCTTGAAGCTTCCGGCTTACGAAGTAGATTGCATGCTCAACCTTGGAATCTTTCGTTCTTGTGCCAAAGATTGCTCCGATTGACGTGTCTGTTACTGTCATGTACAGGAGAAGTGGCTTGTCTTCATGTGGCGGGCAATGTAATTGGGGGATTCACCAAGTATGTCTTGATTTTCTCGAAAGCCGTCGGCACTCTGAGTCCCATTTGATGTCGGCATTCTTCTTCATCGCTTGAACATTGGCTCGCAGAGAGATGTCAACCGGTTGATGAAGCGACCGATGTACCGAAGTCTTCCCATGAAACTTTTCACTTCGTCGTGGTCTCGAGGCGGCTTCATGTCGATGATGGCCTTGATTTTCTTGGGATCGGCTTCGATACCTCTTTCTCGTAACCATGTACCCCAAGATTTTGCCTCGCTTGACGCCGAAGGTGCACTTCGCAGGTTCAATCTCATGGAGTGCTTTCGAGTCTCGTTGAAGAACTTTCTCGGATCCGTCATGTGCCGCATGTCCGATCCTCCGGAGTGGATGATCATGTCGTCGACATATACTTCGATTTCTTTGTGAATCATGTCATGGAAGAGGGTCAGCCTCGCCGGTAAGTAGCCCCAGTTCTTCAAACCGAACGGCATGACCGTGTAACAAGATGTCCCCCACGGAGTGGTGAAAGCAAAGCCTTGGCTTGATCTTCCTGACATTTTGATCTCGATTGTATCCGGCAAACCCATCCACGAAGGACTTTACCTCAAAATTTGCCGTGGTGTCGACTAGCATGTCGATGTTGCAAGGCTGGAAATCATCTTTAGGCCGGCCTTGTTGAGATCCCGAAATCCACACAAAGATCTCGACCTTTCCATTGGCCTTGGTGACCGTCACGATGTTGGAGAGCCATGTCGGGTACTCAATCACTCGATGAAACCAACTCGGAGCATTTTCTCAATCTCTTCTTTCACTTGCAAGGACCACTCGCTTGATCTTGCGCAATTTCGTTTGACAGCTTCGATTCTCGGATCCAGGGGAATTCTCGTGCTCCACGATCGAGGGATCGAGTCCCGGCATGTCCCGGTATGACCAGCGAACACGTCAACATACTCCCCGAGGAGGTTTATCGTGGCTTCTTTCTCTCGCATCGGCGAAGAAACCGCCCACTTGTGTCTCTTTAGGCTCTCGCACCGACCCCAGTTCACTTTGGTCATAACCTCTTCGGCAAACTGGGGCCCGGTTGTCCTCTCGGTCTACTACACGCTTGAGAACTTCTTTAATGTATTGTTCGTTTAATGTGTCCGTCTTTATCAAGTGATTCGTTATTAACGTCTTTTAAGTTGTTTGTTAACTTATCGCTGTTAAAGTGGCAATGAGGGATACTCCGAAAGGTCGATTTTTCATTAGATGCGAACGGAAATACATTGTTGGCTACACTATCATAGTCTTCCGGCGTAAGGCCGTTGGACGACTCGTAGGACTCGGACTTTAACAAGGACTCGACTCGCAGGGTTCGAGACCGGGTTTAGGGAGATGTGGGTGCAGCCCAACTTGTCTTCCACCCGCCCGGCTTGCCCTCGTCCGGTGAAAGTTACCCGCTTCTTCAAAGGGCATTGCTGGATGCTTGATGAGGGTTCGAGGGTCGAGAGGCTTGGCTTCGCTGTCCCAATCATGGCGATCATGCTGCTGAGCCTGTGTCAATCAGTTTGGCACCTCCATGACTTCTTCAAAAAGACTCGTAGAGCGGGTCCACCGAGAGCGTCTTCTATGAATTCTCGGTTCCTTCGCTTTGGAGTTACCGTCTCGAATGTGGCCTCGGCGGCTGACCCGAACACTGCTTTCCCATGGAGAGTGCCTCGAGTTGCTCTTCCAAGTCTCGGGATTCCTTTGAATGTGTACTCATGCCGGACTGTGGTGGCAATTGGTCCAGTAGAGTTGTGATGTCGAGGAACGCTCCCTTATCGGATTAGCCTTGAGTCCTTTCAAACGCTTGAGGTCCCGTGCTAGCTTTTCCATCCTTTCGTAGTCTCGTGCCGACTATCCCCGCTTCTTTCTCATCTTCATCGCTTCCACCGCTCGGTCCCCTCGCCCGCTTCCGTTGCCGGTTCGCTTGGCCCGCTCGCCCTGCTCGGTCCCTTGCCTCTCGCTGTTGGTTCCCTCGTGAAGTAAATGAGCGAGGTCGAAACCGTAAGGCCTGAGGTTGGGTGTGCCGTAGGAGGTTCCCTTGCGGCCGTCGCCTTGGTGCGGGCGAGCCTTTGTCTTCCCCGATGTCACCGGTGTTGGCACATAACCGAGCCCCCTGACCGTGGTGTGGTCCTTGACTTCGATGACTTGGTGTTGGCCTTGTAACCTTGCCGAGCCCCGCCCCCGGGATGAAGTTCATGAGTTTCATCATCTTCATGGCGGGAGGAATCTTGTCTTGAAACAGTGGAAGGTCCACGCTGCATATTTGGATTTTGGAGGTCTCCAAAGTGAATCCAGTTAATGCCATATCGTCATCATGCTTGATTTCTAACACCGGAATGCCGTTGGTGCCGGTCCCCTTGGTGACGCCGCCGCCGTAGATCGTGGTTAGCTCGTTGCCTTGCATGAACTTGATACACCGGTGAAGGGTGGATGCCACGCCATTTATCTCGATGCAAATGTGGTCGCCCCAGATGGCCGTGGAAGGTGATTGGAATGTCCAACACTTGGAATTCGGTGGGGATCATCCGCTTGCCGAACCGTATATTTAGAGTAGCAACCCCGAGAACCGTACGGGAAGTAGAGTCATAGGCCTCGACAAGGTGGATCAAGGCTTCAGATTCGGGCTTGATGTCAAGGTGTCCATCATCTTGGCGGGCAAGACATTCATTACGGAACCTCCGTCCACCAACACACGTGGAAGGCGACGCTCATCCAGCTGGACTGTGATGTAGAGCGGCTCATTGTGGTCAGCCCCAAATTTTGGAAGGTCCAAATCTGTGAAGGTGATAATGTTGTCGTAGTGGATGTTGCCGATCATCTGAATTACTTCGTCTAGGGTTGCGTCCATGGGGACCATGGTACGGGCCAAACTTTCCTCTAGCTTGAGCTTGTGAGGATACGAAGATGTGAGCAGGGACCAAAGGGAAATGTTCGCCTCGGGTCCTCTTTCATGGAACTTGTGTCTTCGGGCAGGCTGGGTTGCGGTTCTGGCTCCGTCGGCTTTTTGGGTGGCCTTAGGTGGTAATGCATGAATTTGACCCGATCGGGTCAGACGCCGACATCGTGCTTGGTTCCCTTCGAATGTGTCGCCCGAGCCGAGCCATAGTCGAGGAGGACTCTCGAAGCATAGGGCCATAAGTCTTCCTCACTTCATTGATCGTAGATGCATTCCCGGGCTTCGGCAAATTTTCCGGATTCTCGTCCCAGATACCGCTTGGGTGCCTCCGTGGGAGGTAGTTTATGGATTGCCGCAGCTGCTCGAACGTCGCTGCGCAACAATGCTGGTTGCCAGATCGAACCGTGCGTTGCCGACCCTCCGGGAGGTTGGAGAGTTCTTGGTTCATGCGAACCGTCTCCTTGATCTCTTCACGGTATACCGCGCTCCTTTCCTTCTTGCCGAGCATGCTCGTGGCATTCTGGAGTTGGGTTTGGCGATACTCATGGTTTGCTAATTTTCCTCCACTCTTAGCCCGTATCAACTTTCTTGCAAGAGAGCTCGCGTCGAGAGTTAGCGCCTCGTTTCTTCCCATGTGAGAATAGCCATGCTTCCTTGAACCGCGCGCGCAGCCTAGATATACTTCCATCGGGAGAGCTTTCCTTCTTCTTTATCTCGAGTAGCGGGTATGTCGGAAGGTGAGTACACGGCTTCCCGAACATCTCGCCCATGTAACCGGTTGCTGTCCCAGCTTGATCGTTTCGTAAACGAATGCCGCAGCCTGTGGAATCTCCCCGAGTAGTTGCCGGAGATGTATTCCCATCTTTCTTTATTTTTGAATAGACCTTCCTCCCTCGCTGGCCTTTTAGTTTGAGAGCGGAAATGATCCGTCCCCATCCTCCCAGGACCCTTGGGATTCCGGTTTTGTTGACCTCATGCTTGGCTTGGAAGAGAATGGTTTCATCGTCTTCGTCGTCGCTTTCATAGAGAACTTGCTTTCCTCGGGGAGGTAAGCGCTGGTACTCGTCCTGCTGTGTCATTCCATATCCTAGGTCGTCGGGACCGTTGACCGCCCTCGCTGGCCGGAGGGGGTTGGATGAGAAAAGACGGTAGTCCAGGAAGTTGCCGTGAGCAAAACCCTTGAGGTCGAACTGGTCTAGAGTGGCCTCTAGCTTTCTGTCTGAAGCTGCTTGTGACACTTTAGGGCTTGGTCCCTGTGGGTCTTTTGAGCTTGGTTATCGTCCCAGAGACGGTTCTCTTGAGCGGCTAGTTCCATGAGGGCTTTCCTTGCGAGAGCTAAACAGTCTCCGTAGGTGCGCGCCGTCTGACTAGTGTCTAGAACTGTGATCACATCCAAATCCCCGAATGGCGGAAACACTTGGATTATGTTGACGAAGGAAGTCGGGCTGGGACATTCCATGCGGCCTTCCTTGATCTCGGTTACCAAGAAGTTCGCCCATATCTACTTGATTGAACCCACGGGGGTGTTGAATTCTACGATGTTGATAGTCTCGTGATCTCGCCGGATCGCCAAGTCTATCAAAGCTAGCAGCCACGCGGGATGCCCGAATCCGTGGCCGTGACGACCGGGAGCAGGATCGAACCGGAGCATGTTGATGCTAAGGTGATCATTCCCTTCGTCTAAGATTGATTTGTCTTGCGGGAAGACTTTGCGTATGTTTTCGTGGTGGCTACCGGAAGCGTTCCCGAGGTTGATCTCGATTAGTGACAGGTGAGGAGCTTTGTCTCCTTTGCTGCCGCCTCGTCTCGCGGCGCTTGTGGCCGTAAGCTTGACCGACGGCACGGGCCGGTTGCCACCGGGCCGGTAGCCGAAAGTGATGATGAGCTCGAGCTCGATTGGCCAGTGGCCTCGTTTACCATGAGCAAAGCAATCGAGGGTAACTTTGGCATTGCGTAATCTCGATAATAAGGACCGGATCCTTGGTATCATCGATATCTCGGAAAATATGATGTTGACGAAGTCGTCGCACCACTTGATCGAGGGGTTCTTTGTCGTGTCAACCAGCTTGTTTCCATTCGCCGGATAACCGCCCTCGTACGGATGTTGAGCTTGACAATTTCCATGGTATTGGAGCCATGGTCGTAGGTGACATCATCGAACCGGTGCCGTCCTCGAAACCGAGCATATGTATGTAGGGATCTTCCCGCGGATCCGCCGCGTCCTCGACTCCGAGAGTCCCGATTCGTTGTCGTCTCGACGGCTCAACCTGCACGTAGGACGCCTCGCGTCCCGCCGCGCCGCCGGAGCTGCTAGAAAAACATCATGCCCTTCGCTCGAGAAGAGGGGCTCAATGGGCAATTCCTCGTGGAGGACATCCCATACGACTTACATACATTCATCACGAGTGTGACGATGCTTGTTAACCTTTATCACGAAGATTTCCTCACTGCGGGGCCGTAGAGTAGGTTTGAAGGATGCCGACAAATCTCCGATCGGAGACAGTGGGGTTTACGTGCCCGCATCATGGCGATGCTCGTGGTTTCTTTCCACCGTTCTCCAAGTGTCGAAACGGCAAGCTGAACTTGATGTATCGATCGCTCTGTGGTCCGCCCGCTCGAGGACGTTGACATAGTTAGCATCTCCGACTCGAGGGATTCTCGATGAGATTTGCCCCGATAGTCCCTTGGTCGACTTGAAGGAGGTAGCCCGGCCCGGCCGCGGCACGCTGGCCGTTGTCTCGCTTCGTTCCCTATGAGGAAACCGTCTCCTCTCGATGACTTCAAGATCTCCCCGACGGTTAATGAACTTGACGCATTGATGGAGAGTGGAAGCTATGGCTTTCATGTGATGTAGCCAAGGGCGTCCCAACAGAGCCGTGAATTCGGACGAATGTCCATCACGTGGAATTTTGTCGGCACCATTCGGGGTTTCAAACCGTAGCTCTGCAGTCACCGTCCCCAGATGGGACGAGACGTGCCGTCGTAGGCTTTGATAGTCCGGGCACTGGAATCATGTGGCCTTCGTCGATGCGTAGGCTCGCATCATGCCGAGAGGGAGGACATTAACCGCCGATCCGTTGTCTACCAATACTCCGGGAGAGATATGGTGTTGAGCTTGAGAGTGATGTACAAGGCTTCATTGTGCCCCGAGGCGTCTCTCGGCAGTCTTCATCACGTAAAGTGAGCATACCGCCATACGCCGGGAATCGTAGATCCGGTCTCTATCCGAGAAGGAGAGTCATCAAGCCATCCGTTTCCTGCCTTCCTCTTGCGAGGTAAAGCCTTGGTGGTGCCTCGGGATTGTGTTGAGGCCGCTTGTGGCGGTGGCCGCCCTTGGTTAGCACGTTGATTGAGTGCGAGTGCCAAGCCGACTTTGATTTTCCTTTACCGGCCCGTGCTCAAGCCGGGCAAATTGAACCTTGGCCGATCCCGCGGGGTTAAGCTTCGACCGCAAGAAGATTACCAAGATCCGAGGTATTCCGGAGCCCCGAGGCCTCGAACTCGGTGTCGCCAGGACTTTTCGGCTTTCCCACCCCCGTCTCGCTTCTAAAGCAAAGATGGCCTGGAGGAAGGGAGGACTGGCCGGAGTAGAGTACGTAGTAATCGAACCTCCCTGATGGCTCTCCGAGTGTACCCACACCGGTGTCTCCAGCCTTCATATCTTTCTCTCGCTTCGTTGAGAAGACTTCTTCTTCGCTTTCGGGGAATTACCCCGATCATGTCTTGGGACTCGTACCTGTGCATGCGGAGCAAATCACAAACATCGTGAATCGATGTGGACATTCGATGAGGACCCTACCGGGAAGAGGCGGAGGAACCGGCTCGCGGCAATCTTCTTGGGCACCCATTCAATGGAATTCACACCGTTGTTGTTCGAAAAGGGTTTCCGATCGTATTAGGTCCACGGGGACGCTCCAACTTTCCTTCCTCTATCAAATTCTGAATTTCGTACCGTAACCCCACGCAGCTTGTCTGGTGGTATGGCCATGATATCGATGGAAGGCGCAAAGATTGCTCTTGTCGCCGTTGACTACGGGATTCTTGGGTTTGTAGTTTGCAACGGGTTTGAGGAGGCCTTCCTTGATTAACCCTTCCAAAGATCTTACTCGCCGGCATGTCCAACTTGTCGAAGTGTACGGCAGCCGCTTCAAGTGGAGTTGTTGCTTTGTGGGACCGGGTTTCGTTGCCCGACCGTCGTCCCCGATGGATGTAGTTGACAGACGTATCTTTCCCTTTGTGGGGCCGGTGCGGGATTGAATGCAACCGCTGATCGAGACTGTATGGCCGTGCAAGAGCCAACTTTTCCTTGAGATCCTTCTCGAACCGTGAGCCGGCATTGACCATGGCCCTGAGATCTCGGGAAGAAGTGATGACCGATGAGAGTTCGATGGACGGTCTTAAGCAGACTTCAAGATCCGCATCTGTTCATCCTCGAGAGTGGCTCCATGATCTCGAGAGTTTCCAACTCCACCTCTTGTAGAATTCTCCGACGCTTTCATCTCGCTTCTCGCTCGTGGTGATTAAGTCCTCACGACTTGTTTCCCACTCTAAGTTAGATCTGTACCGCCTAGGAAGATGTTACCGATCTCGATCCCGTACGGCGATCCGCAGCTCGACCCTTAGGAACCATCGTAACGCCGAACTCTCGAGCGTATGCCGGAAGTGATCGGCCATTTGCCGGAGGGTTGCTCCTTTCGCTCTCATGCCGAGAACGTAGGTGTCGACATGCGTTTGAGGACATTCGGTTCCGTCGAATCGGTCCATCTCTCGGCATTCTCGAACTTGGCAGGAGAGGCGTGACCATTCCCGGATCTCGTGGATTTGAGCGTTTCTTGCTTTGAGCCGCTCATGGTGGCTTTCGTGTCTTTCATCCGTTCGACCATCCAGCTAAGGTTGGGTCCAGGTGGACTTTGAGGCTCGGCGCCGGGTGCTACCACGTGAGCGGTAGTGATTGGAGGTGGAAGGCTTCGATATATGGGGATATATGGGGCCTTTTCTCGGATCAGACGGGGTTTGTCCCCGGTGTTTTGGGGATTCGTGTATAGGCAATGGGATGAACCTGTGAGGGTATTGGAGGATATTGGCATCTCGTTTGAGATGGTCCAGCGGTGCGCCGGTGGTACCGAGTGATGGGAGTAGCACCGGCTTGGCCGTATATGGCGTGGTTGCCCCGAGAGGTGGCAACGTGAAGCCTATCGGCCGTTTCCTTGGTTCGAAGGCATCCCGTAAGTTGGCGGGGGAGGAACCCGGGTTGAAGGTTTGAGGAACCGGCTTCGGGGAATCGCTCGCCCTCGACTAGGACGAAAGTACCGTCTCGACCTGGGATAGCCGCTATACCTCGCTCATTCGTAAGCCGTACCACGAAATTCTCGCCGATCTTCTTTCGCCTCGTGAACCTCACAAGCCCGATGGCTTCTTCCAATGTCATATCTCGTTACCGGTGGCGGGGTCCGTCCCCGTCACGATTTCTTGAGCTAGACATGTCGGATATTCTCGCCGAGGGAACCGAGGGAACCGAAGAACCGTCCGACGCCGCCGTAATCGTGATTCTCGCGAGGCGCCGACCCGGAATTCTCAACCACTTTCGCCGCCGCAGGAACGAAAGGCGTGGCTTAGGCTTCGGAAAGGGTATTTGGCTCAAGGTTTCGGGCTTGTGCAATGTGCGCTACCGATTAATGTTTACTTAAAACGCGTTTTCTCGTGAGTCCTAATCGGTTGGAAAAGATCGTGTCTTCTTTTTCGCAACTAACCTAAGGCTCTAATCAATGATCTCGTCACTACGTTTATAAGCCCCTCGTTTCCATTTGTAGATCATCTTCTCGGGACGGACAATCCCGAGCGAGGGTCCTATAAGGCAAGCGAGTTCCACCGACAAAGGAAAAAGTGAACTTAAGGCTAGCCGATCACGCAAACTTCCAACGTATGTGACGCACGGGCCACTGGCCGAAGTCAACGTCCTAAGTTAAGGCGGGGATCGTGCCAAAATTTCGGCATGACCTCTCCCGACTCGCTTGCGCGAGGGGCCTTAGCTTTTGGCGCTGGCCAAGTTGTGGCCGGCACCTGCATACGGTGAGGGTTTGGGTGACACGGTGTCACATTGAACCTTCTGTATATTTTTCGGCAGAGCTCGCGTCAAAGTCAAGGCCGAAAAGCGCAAGACTTCGGTCGGAACGACCTTCTGACTCAATCTTTCGAGCTTGACTCGTGGCGGAACCCGGCGTAAAACATACACTTGGGCTTTATGACACGTACTAAGCCAAAACCAACCGGGGTCTTGGACGAAGTGTGACACAAAGAGTGCATGGCTTACACGGGCTAGGATGGGCTATTTGGGACGACCCCGCGCGCGCTCGAAAGGTGTCTGGGCACCAACCGAGCCGCAACCGAACGGTCATCTCGGATTACGGGTCGTAGTGTGCAGTGTACCGAGGCAGCAAGTGCACGTGAAGTGTGGTGTACCGAGGCAGCAAGTGCGAGTAGTGTGCGGTTACTAAAATTCTTTTTTTCTGAGTAAAACAGAGATTTTTTAGAATGTGTCTTAAAGAATTTTATGCGCAGTTCAAAAATGTAGCATGAAAACCAAGTATGAATGGGAATGCACAAACATGTTATGATTTTGAAAATGATCCAAATGTAATGCCCTTTTGAAAAAAACCGTTCGAGGTTTAAAGTAACGCACGCACGCATAAACGAGGAAGGGTAAACGAAAGTTTGACCCACGGAAGGGTTTTTCTGAAAACAACGGTAGTTTTGAAAAAAGTATCCAAGTCCCCAGCGGAGTCGCCAACTGAAATTACCCGGATTATCGCACGCGGCTGTAAGTACCCAAATCTGGCTCATGCCTTCCGGTTAAATTTCCCGGCAATTTTGGTAAGTTTCCCGGTAATTCCCCGGACCTTCCTAGTGTTCCGGAAATATTCCGAAACTGTTCCAAATCATATAGGGACTGAAAGGGAAGCTTCCCAATTAAGAAACATGTTTTTCTTAATTTGGGAAAACTTCTAGAATTTGCCACCTTGCATGGTTCTAGAAACATGCTGAGTCATAAGGGATAATGCCGCACGGCTGCATTAGCCCAAGGTCTCTGGCCGCACGGCTTCATTGGCCTTATCCAGACTGCCTATAAATAGAGCCCTCCTCTACCCATTTTAACAACAACAACAATACCATCAATCACACATAATACGAAGAAGACACTCCCAAAGAGTTTCGGCCGGAAGTCCAAGAAGGTGAAGTTAAGAAGGCCAAGAAGCCACCTCCCTCCTCCTTGAAGATCCTAAGATCAACCTTTCCACCTAGCTCCATCC